>VWZT01012170.1:938-61844 GCA_013397055.1 Pachycephala philippinensis
GGGATAGGATGAGGGGAGGGTGCTTCGGCAGGGCTGTGGGATGTGGGTAGCGCCATCCCATCCAGAGCTGCCTCCACATTTCCCCCGGGGGGGTGGAGAGAGAATTGGCGGGCAGACCGAGATTCAGACTACAACAGTTTTCAGTAAGATCTCCCTGACTGGGAATTTTAAAACTCTGAAATGTACACTCTGGTAGTGTTAGCTGCTGTGCCTGTACCAATGAGTATATGTTATTCAGCACACACAGGTATTTCTGTACAGCTGAACACATTCATGAATGTGCCAGGTTAAACACTACATGTATGATCTGCCCAGTGAGGGCATCATTCACCTAGACTTGGCTTTCTTTCCCTAACCTGGCAGATTTTCTCGGTCAGAGGTGGCTCCAGCTAGGTGTCTGGAAATGCCTACTGTTTCTATAAACTGAAAATAGTAACACCACTAAGTAAAATGCTTCCTGACATATATTAGTGCAAAAGATCAGGCAAGGCAAAGCAGTAATGGTGAAGCGAAGAGGGTGAAGAAAATTTGTACATATAACATTGAAATGGGGCCTGACACACTGAAGCCATTTAATAAAAAATGGCTTCATCTTGGACCCAAGGAACTTGTTCACACATCATATAGTCCTCTACAGAGCCAAGATGAAATGCAAAATGATTTTGAAATGGTCTATTGTTTTGCACTTACTGCCTAAAAAATTTGTATTGATTTTACATGGTGAACCTCAATAAAAAATGTAAGCACCATCCACACCAGATGGAATCAGATCATTTGCCCCCTTTCTTTAAGCAGCACACGGTGGAAGGGAGAGCAGTGATTGATTCTGCTTTTTTGTAGACGATTACAGACTGATAGTGTAACATGAGCAAGAAGGGCTGCTTTCAGTCTCACCTGTTGAACATCCAGAACAAAGCAGTTAATTTTAGAGGAGATGTCATCAAGAAGAGAGAGAGGGAAAGCAGTTGTGCTAACAACCCACCTCACTGTCCAGCAGACCAAGGTCCTTCAGGGCTACATATCCGTGCTGGCTTAGAATTTATGCCATTTTGGAAAAGATCACCAAGCTGTGCCATTCTTGGTCCAAGCTTTGCTGCATTGTTGATAAACAGACTGATTTGTGGCATCAGGTCTTCAGGCTTGGTGAGGAGGGAGAGGGGCATTAACTTCACAGGTATAGCTTGCAGTCAGTGTGCTTTACGTATGCTGCAGAAATAGTCTTCCACGCTGAACAGAAATGTTCCCACAAAAAGTTTCTTCCCAGTGTGCTGGGAGACGGCCCCAGTGGAAGCCTCCCTGTTAAGATAAGCACCGTGCATACAACAGCTACCCAAACTCACCATCAGGTGCTTCACATTTCATGTTTATGTGAAGTTTATGTAAGATCGAAACCTACACGGTTTACAAAAGAAATTATTAGATGTACAGATGGGACCTCTACCATCAGATCATAGTGGTAGGAGAGGCCAGGGAGAAATAAAAGGTGTAAACAAAGCAATAGATGTATTCACTAGTCAAATATAAAGACATGAAGCAGAAATGTCCCACCATCCAGACAGCATAACCAGTGAGAAAGAAAATAGGAATGAGAAATGCCATTTTGAGTGAAGGCAGGTTGTTTGGAAGCAAAACAGGAAGTGTGATATCGGGTTACCCCTGCCTGCCCACCCCCTGGATATGCGAGCCCCCTGGACCTCCTCCTGCAGGGAGTCACCTTTAGACAAGGCGGTGGGAAAGACCCTTCTTGGTAAGAACAGTACGGATGAATTGCTGGTTTCATATCTTTCTCTGTAACTGCCAGCATAATATTTGACCCTTTTTGATAGAAAATAGCATACTTAGTCTTTTCTTTCATTTGACTTCAGGAAACTGAATACAGACTCACTCAGAAGGTGTCAAACATGTCAGAAAGAGGTGGATGGCTTGTGAAGTGCTGTGCACTCTCTGCAGATTAGGGTGACTTAGCAACACTAAGGGCAGTTGTCTACGAACCTGAAAGGCCCTGACTGGGAGCTGCTAACACACAACACCGAGACTGTAAGGAGATCTCGAGGTTCGTCAATACCTGCAAACTCATTGTTGTTACCTAACAGAAATTAAACCTGATTTTACATTGCTAATGGTCTCTGGGCTTTAAAAACAATGAATTTTGCTTGCACATAATGCAGTTCAGAATGAAAATGCAAAAAAAATCAACCCCCAAACCAATCAAGAACACACAAACAGCCAAAGATATACTGTTCATAGTACTTATAAACCATAAGTTTGATAAACAGTTTCCACATGTAGAATCACAGATTACAGTCAGAACTGCAGACGTGGCAAAACAGGCCACTTGCCTTCACTGGGTGCTCTCCAGAGGATTTGGATGTATGCTGTGGAAAGCTGCACTTGTCCTCCCTTGCCTTCCAGCTGACTTTCAATGTGACCTTGGGCAAGTAACTCCTCTGTGCCTCAGATAGCTGGCCATAAATATGTGCTCTCATTTTAAATCTTTTACTGACCTTGTTTTATACTTATCAGAACAGCTGCTGTTATTTACTCTGTGTTTGTACAACAGGTAGCAGAGACCCTGACCTTGGCTGGAGGTCACAGGTGACCCACCATGTTGTGAAAAACCTCAGGGAATATCTTTCTCTTGTCTCACACTTCCACGTAAAAGAATTTGAAACAGTCTACAAAACAGTTCAACAAAACTTTAGGTATGCATGGATAGCATCTTTTTCTGTATGACTTTCTAAATTTATGCCTAACATGGAAAGTGCAAGACAGTGGACTTGCCTTCTCCAGCATATGGGAGTATTTGCTACACTCACTTCTGCTTCAACAGCAGATTCAGTTTGGCATGAATCCTCAATTACATGACTTGTCTCAGTTCAAAGAGATGTAAAGCACTAGTACTCCAGGTGCCTGTGCTATATTTAGAGAGGATATTCGATAATGTAGTGTCGTTTTCTTGTCAAAGGCAGAAAAAAAATCCCCATGTAAAGCAGAATATTACCAAGCCTGTGTCTGTTAGTTCACCTAAGGATGGAAGCAGTGAGTGGCTTCTAGCAGAGGGTACCAGTGGGATAGCTGGTGGCAGAGCAGTTTGCAGCTCCAGAAAAGCAAGTCCCAGAACTATATAAGGAATGCTTCCATGTAGACACCCATAAATTGCTTAATTTTTGAACATCTACTAAAGTGGTTACAGCACTCTGCTTCTTAGCATGGGTAGCAAAACTCCTTCTCAGCTGCAGAGTCTGCAGAGTCCTTCAGACAGCATGTCCTGAGCTAAGTGCTGCTCCTCCTTTTCTGTAAGAATGCCTAGTCTCACCAGGCCACAGTAGCCTTTGGTCTCTAGACCTATGTTTGCACCTCTGAGAGCATGAAACAAACCTCAAGATGCATCTACTCTTGTTTCATCTACAAATTCTAGCAATTGTTTTCCCTAAGGGTAATTTTTTCTTAGCTGTAAATGCCATATGTGAGGACTTGTTCTTTCAGAGCATCCCTAGGTCAATCTCAAACCTGCAATAGGCAGTGCCAGTCTCATCAGGGAGGACAAAGCCTTTAACTTTCCTCTATACAAAACAGTGGTACCCTGCTGTGAGGCAGGACTGCACATCAGAAGCAGGGAGAGACACAGGGGTGCTCAGAGATGAGCTTTGCATTAGGGGAAATAAGGATTAACTTTGCCCTCATGCCGTAGAAGCAACAAGGAAATGCTAGAACGGCTAGAGAGCAAAGAACAACAGGAGGTGGGCTAGATCTCTCCAGTATAAAAAATATCTCTGAAAAAGTATTGGAAACAGTATAACTGGGTTCACTGGAGCGGCTAGTTGAAATTTCCCTGTTGTAGGTTTTGGGACATGCAGCCTCAAACATGCAGAGCAGCTCAGTTGGATTTTCACTGCAGTTATTGGCTGCCAGTGGTGTTTATCATGCACTTTCCACAAACTCATCCTTCTCTCTCTGATCTGCAGTAGAGAGTTGAGCTTTGCAGTCATGATGAAAATTCCTCTCCCTTTTTGGATAATGATCAAAACCCCACCCAAATTTAGCAGACACATCCACCCTTCCCAAGCAGGCCAGCTCTGTGCAGAAAACATGCTTGCTCTGTGAATGAAACCAGGAAGAGGCAGGGGATGAAGGGACTAAACTCATTCCTCTCTTCTTGCACGGCGCCTCCCATCCATTGCTCTGCTGTCCCTGAAGCTGAAAGGAGAACACCATTGGAGCTCCTGCTCCACCGTGGGCATGTTTTGCCTCAGGGAAATCATGTCCCTCTCAGCGAAGGCACCCTGCTCTTTAACGCAGCCATTGCTTCATGGGAACCAGTCAGTGTGCAGCCTGGTCTATGCCCCTGACCATACCTCTCCACCCACATGCTCAGCCTCACATAGCTTTTGCTTCACAGGACTTTGAATATTGCAATACCAGGCTTCCCAGCAGCACCTGGATGTGCAGTGTTTGGAAGCTGTTTGCTACCAGCTGTACTTTATGTAGTATAGTGCTGTGGCAAAGAGATTTTAAAACCACTGAGGTCTGTCCTGGGGGACAAATTTCACCTTTATCAGTGGCCACTTACAGAGCAGAGTCCTGTGTCAAAGAAAAATCAAAGTTGTTTCTTTCAAATTCAGGGGAACAAAAATACACAGGAAACACAGAAAATACTAAAGCAGGTCACTGTGGGTTCAATTCCTGCAGACATAAGACATCAACAGTATCAGGAGGAAACCCCAGGAAAGTCAGTGCAGGCAGCAGGGCTGCAGACAGCCTTGCCAGGGGTCACAGGCTGCCCTCACCCCTGTCATTTGTCCCCACAGGCAGCTGACTCCTTTGGCAGCAAGAGGAGGAGGCAGCCCCAGGCCCAGGCAGGCATCCAAGGAGCCCTGCCTGTTTGCAGCCAGAGGCAAAGGCTCATGAAATTACACTGTGAAGCTGAAAGGCAGTTATTCTGCTGTCTTTATTTTTTCTTAAGACAAGGAAAACATAGGTCTACAAGCTGAAGACTGCTGTGCCATGGTGACAGCATTTCTTGTAGATGACCTCAGTATTTGCTCATTCTGACATCACTGTCAGGAGCAATATAATTCAGGCTGGTGTCCTGTGAAATGCTCCCTGGGCAGATTTACAAGAGAATAAGGGCATGTGCCCTTCTGGACAGCAAGCCACTATGTACTTATCTTTCAAAACAGTCTGTGAATAGTAATGAGGGAGATTTGAAACATTCCCTCTTGTCCATTAAAAGGTTCACTGCTGATTACTTCCAGTGCATTAAGAAATGAGGGATTAAACCCTGAGGCCTTCACAGCATTTTCAGTAGGCGTTTGAGGAAGAAAATTCTGGTGCAGAGGTCTTTAAAGAATTTCAGGGCAATATCCATCTTCTGCAGAATTAGAAGTTATGTGTTCAACATAACATATTGCTGTGCAAAAGATGTATTAGTTGAAAAAGAAGGTAGAAATAGCTTCATAAAAGCCAATAATTGCTTTTTTTTCTGAAATGAAAGGGAGTGACCTGAGGTCTAGCTCTCCCTTTAAATCCCAGGAATAACCTTGTCCTCTTTGATAAATCCCATCGCCTCAGAAAAATTTCCATCCTTGTACGAGTGAACACAATATCATAAATGAAATGAGCATGTCAGAAGCCGGACCGAACTGATCCATACAGCATGACAAGCATATTGCCTGAGCATGTGTGCTAGTTAGCAGAAGATCAGCATGCATGCTATTAATAGGAACTGCCCCACACATTTTGTTATCAAGCACTGAACCCAGCTCAGCACTCTACCTGTGTTTCACACAATGGGAAATCACTAATTGCATTTTGGTGACATTCAGCTGAAAAATCAGACTGTGTCCCAAGGACTGCATCCTGGCCAAGGATGCCATACCAATTTATGCTGGTGCTAAGTTGCAGTTATATTCCCTTCATTGTGAGCAAAAGGCAGATAGCATTAACAACGTGTAGAAGTGAGTGAGGAGAGGAGCCTAAATTGTGTCAGAGCATCTCTGTTGCAATTATTTGACATCCCTCTGCAACTAGATAGGGCTAGTAATTGAGGCAAAGACCTCTCCAGCCACTGCTGCTTAGTGCTACATGCCAAGACGTGACTTGATTACTTCCTTTTCCTGTTTGTTGATCCATCCTCAAGATGTCTTTTCCCCACAGTTACCTCCAGCGAAAATGTCCAGGCAAGTAAAGCACACCACGCACTCTCTCAAAGGCATAGCAAACACATGACTGCCATCCAACCAGATGACCGGATATGATATTAAGGATGAAAAAGGCATGGAGTTCCAAAACTTCTGTGGTTTTTCATCCTATTTTTAAGCTTCCAAAGACTTACTACACTCTACTAAGTCACTTACAATCCCCCTCTAACTGGGCAATTTTTTTGTAGTTAGGCACAGCATGCTACCTGCAACATGATTTCTTCAAGCACGAGCCAAGACCTATGCATTGACTTATTCTATACTGCTGTTGTTATTACAAAATGAAAAATGATATTCACCATTCAGGTTATAGTGGCTTCAGAATTTTACAATTATTATCACTTATGTAGCTCATTGGAGGAATTTTATTAGGGAGCTCTCTCCATATATGTGTTCCTCTTAAAGGGTTGTGTTCATAAAGAAATGGCGCTTTTACATCGCAGCATGTACTCAGAAGTTATTTGCTACTCAGTATAACTATAAAAAAAACCCATGTAAAAATTAAAAGCTGAAATTTCTTGAAAATTATCAGCTAAAGCAGCTGATGTATTTTCCTGGTGCCTTATTTTTTGCCATGCTTGTAATACCCCAGCAGTACTGCAGCACTGTTAAAATCCAAAAGCTAGAGGCTTCCTGTGTTTGCTTTTTGTTGAATTTGGTGGGAGTGATGTTTGAAATGAAGTGAGGTCTTAGATAAATAAGAATAGTGAAGAATCTCACCATGGGGCTTAGGGGCACATGGCACATTTGCTTTGCATGGGCGACAGGGGCCCCAGTGGGAACACAGGGAATAAATGCAAACTTCCTCCCTGCCTGCTCATTCACACCATAGAGAGGCACAGACAAGGACTCAGTTATCTGAGGCTGACCTCAGTCACAAGATAAGTTGTGAGAGATATTTTTGGGCAGGGGAACAGACATGGGTTTAGTCTCGTTAAACAAACAGCCTGTTGTTTTGCCAGTGTTGAACTGGGTGCAGAAAAAATCCACTTCCCACATGAAGTTGATCTACCATACAAAGCAGCAGCTCTGGTTCTCATCATTCCCACATAGCACAAATCCTTCCACCTGTGATAAACAAGAAAGAAAAGGCTGCATTTCAGGTAATTTCTCTTCTGGCCTGTAAAAGCTCCTGTAAGGAACCTCCTTCCTATCAAACATGGTTTCATAAGAGTAAAAACGTAAAGAGGCTTATATGTGTATTCTGCTCTGAGTTTTTGTGGAAAAAGGCAAGGCCAGCACAACCCTTCTTTCCTGTCTGCATGCTGGTATTACTACCAAACAGGTCACCACAGAAACAAGGTGAATGCTTGCAGGGCAGGCTGAGCTGCTTCTCTTTCCTATTCAGCAGAGGAGGAGGTTTGGAACATGTCATGCTATTTGGTTCCAGAGCCATCTTTGCTCTTGGGTAGATGGGATGCTAGGACAATGGGACAAGGAGTAAGTCCTCCAGTTTCAAACTTTTAATGATGCTATAGCTTTCTCCAAGCCAAAAATTAGAATCTCATGAGCTTTCCCAAACTGAAACTCCAGAAAAATTTTTTGTCTAGATCAACTGATACTTTTTTCTTTTCTAGCATTGTATATTCTTTTCCATTTGTCTTTTACCTTTTTTAATGCTATTAAACAAATGAGACTGTGTTTCAAAACAAAAAAAGAAATATATTTTTTTCACTTGGCAATTAAATTGATGATAAACGCCCTTTGTAAAGGAGAAAACAGCCCAGAGATCTCCTTTCTGTGATCTCTCCGCAGTGCACCAGTGAAGGCCATTAACATGTCAGAGTCCTCCCCTAACAAATCCAACTTCTCCGAAGTCCCAGAGGTTCACTTCCTGTACTGGGTACAAGATCAGTCTATGTCAAGCCATTCATTCCTCACAATGTGATTGATCATGGTTGGCACAGGACCCGGCTTCCCCTCTCTGACTGAACAGCAAGCTTCAGAACAGGTTATTAACTAGTCATAAGTCTGGAACTGGAAACAGGGAATGTTTGAGTATGAATTTTCAAATGGATGTCACTGATGCTTGGCCTTGTAACATTTCTCAGTTCTGCATGCATGCCTATTAATACAGCACCTCAGCCTACTGTGCTTATGCTAATCACACACAAAGCAGTCAAGCTGAATTGTTGTCCTTAACTGCCAGAACATTTTGGGGATACTTTTTTAAACTATTTGAATTAGTAGTCCTGTCTCAGATTGGGCTGATGAAGGGTGGCTTTCATTTTCCTTATCTCACCAGTCATCTGTGGCTTCAAGCTTCAATTACATTTTATTGTTTAACACCTTAAGGGAAGGAGTGGGCAACCAGCAGCATTCAAAGCTGAGAGGTCTCTGTCTATAGTCAGTACCAGTGCCCTCCACACAGAAAGAAGGAATCAGACATCCAACTTTTTCATTCCCACATCACCCCAGAAGGAGGTGTTACAATATAACACCTTCTTCTGAGCTGGAGTGGAAAGTTTAAAACTTGGTGAAATTCAGAAGTGGCAGAGACAAAAGCACATCTGCCCTCTCCATCTGCTGCCCAGCCCTGGCATTGCTGTGTGTCAGTGCAGATGTGGTTGCCACCAATAGCTCCCATATCCTTTATTCAAGTGGATTTGTGTCCTGGCAGTCCCTAGGAACAACCCTGACAGCTGACATTCTTCCTTAGCCTTTGTCATTTGCCTGATGGTGAGACACAAGGCTGCATGAACATCTCCTTTGGGACACCCAGTAACCTTCAGTGTTGTGTGAGAGAGCTACTAACCTGAACAAAATGAAAAGTCTATTTGCAACATGGTATAGTTACTGAGTGGCTGAAAATTTCATGCGAATTTCATTGCTGTAGACTTTTAGGGCTATTGCTCTGCTTGCATTAAACTGTGAGAATGGTTTAAAAGATACTACTGCAGCTCTTTGCAAAAGCCCTGCTGCTGCTGCTGTCTGTGATTTCATTCATTCCTCATCTACTATGATTGCCTTATTCATCTGTTTCATGTCAGGCATTTCACACAATTCAATATCTTTTAAAACAGCTAGAGTTTGCTCTGCAATTATGCATAATGTTCATTTCTTAATCCAGCCAAGATAACTGTAGCCTTCATGGATCAGATTTCTGCACGCTGCTTTCTATTAACATGCAATCTAGGTGTTGCTGATGCAGTCACACTTCTAGGAGAAGCAGAACTTGCAGAATCCACTGATCATCTGTATGCATGAGTCAAGGATCAGGCTGATTAAAACAGTTTGGGCTGCTGCCCTCTGGGATGCAAGGGAGCAAATCTTTCATGACTGAGGAGTTTGCACATGCACTATTCAATCCACAATAAAGGAAACAGCTTTGAAATAGCAGCTCTTACAATATGGTACGTAGTGTAGGAGAAGGACTGCCTTGAAACCTATAAGGATTGAGGAGTATTAGGCGTCTCAGCCCTAAGAACAGTCAGAGACTAAACACTGGTAACAGAACTACCTGTTGAATGCCTACAAACTGCTTCCACATAGAAACAAGATCTGGTCAGACCTGAAAACCAGGAAAATAAAACATTTCAAGCACACTTTGGAGATGCACAGCAAACTTTCAAAGTTTTCTGCTTCCCTGTTTACCTCTCTTTAGAGGGAGAAGAGCTCATTGCAACAGTATGTTTCAAGGAGTTTTTCCTACAGTGTGCAGACATCTCTTGTATCTACAGCTGCTTGTGGCAAGCATGCCACTGCTCTTACTACAGAACAGGGGCACGTCACAGAACCAATGCCTGTGAGCAAAGCAACCCTCCAAAAGCATGCTTATGCCCTTCGTCTTCAAACAAACATTTTGTTCTGGTGTGAGTCCAGCTGGAACTGACTCTATGGTGACTCCAAGTCACCAGGACACTAGCAAAAGCCCAATCTTGAAAATAAGTTGTTGTTGTATGAATCAGCACAAGAAATTTAACCTCTCCCCATAACAGAAAAGATCACATTTGCAAATGATTACCTTTGATTCTGAAACAAGGATAACAAGGCTTTCTCTTCAGACTTCTAATGAGTTTGGTACTGCAAAAAAATGCACTGATTTATTGTACTTTTAATGCAGTTTTCCACTGCCGATGACAAGGTGATTGCATGGCAAGGGCAGCACTGGACAATCTGAAGCAGCCCTATAAATACAGGTTGCACATTAAGGTCATGCTGGTGTCATTTGGTGGTGTCACCACAAGCCGTGGAAATCCCTGTAGCAGCAAAGACAAGTCAGAAAGCCATGGCTACAGCTATAAGTTCTTTGCAAAGCAGAATAAAAGCAGCTGTTTCAAATAAGAGTATGTACATGTTTAAACTGTGCCAAATGTAAAACAATATGAAAACACAAGGAAACCTCTCCTGGACTGCAGTGATAAACCCCTGGTGTCACCAGGACTGTGGAGTCAGCAAAACTCCGTGACAGTTGGACTAATGCCAACACTTCGTGCAAGTCTCACTTCTGAGTTCAGGTGGTTTTCCTCAAATGAATTAACTGAGGTGAGAAGAACAAGTATCTGCAAAGCTTGCAGAATTCATGCAGTGTTGCTTGACAAATTTGCTTTCATGTTTCCTTTTATTTGCTCAGATTAGAAGAGGGAAGAAGAGGGGAGACCTGGTGATTCTTGGCCTACCTCATAGCTGAGCACTGGGAGCACAGATGCTGTCCTTTTCACATTTCAGATCTGCTCCTCCTACAGCATGCTGGGTTTGGTGGACTTCCAGTTTCTTGTGGTAGTGATGCACAAAGCAGTTTCCCTACTCCAAATCTCCAGAGGCAGCAAGGAAGAACCAGATCATCTGACAAGCAGAATTACAAGATGGGGGAGACCAGTGACTGTAAAAAAATTTATTTGATTAGAAGGAGAGTCGTGTTTTCAGGAATGAACAAGATGTTATCAGGCAGAGCAGAAAAAAGTGCTCAGGAAAGCATTCTAGACACCTTAGACATATTTGACCTATGTCCAAGGAATCGTCTGGAACTTTAAGGAAACTATGTTTCTTGTACTGGCTAAGACTCTCAAAGAGCAGGTTAGAAAGTCTTGCCAAGACCTTCCATTATATGCTTCAGTAAGAATAAGCTTCTGAAAAAGAAAAAAGACAAAAGAAAAAAGAAAAGAAAATAGAAAAAAGAAAAAAAGAAAAAAGAGAAAAGAAGAAAAACGAAAGAAGAAAAAAAGAAAGAAAGAAAAAACAAAAGAGAAAAGAGAGAGAATAATTTAAAGGGGTTCCCTCTGTTCTGGGTGAAATAAAAAGAGCAGTCAAAGTGACAGCCTGAAAATGAAAGTGTTGGCTAGGATTTCCTAGCTGGGTCTTGATCACAGAGTGTTCACCAACCATCTCAGTTCTTCCATGTGAGATATGAGACGACCAAACCACTTTGCCCATGGGAAACCCTACCCTGTGCTTTCTGCTTGCCCAGGCATCTCCAGGAGAGGTCTGTATGCCTTGGCAAAAATACTATCTGAGCAGCACCAAGAAGACCAGACAGCTGCTGGATCTCCTAGAAGGTGCCTGGGGCCACACGCAGAAGGGTCAGAGGGGATTTGTTGTCAGCTTGGCCTCAACCACACTCGGGTTGCCAGAGGCACCTTTGGTTGAGATGCACTTGATTTGTGGTACCCAGTTTTCTGGTGGACAGGTCCCACCTTTCTCTGTGAATGCCAGGCAGTCAGACAATTAAGGAACATGCAGTAAAATCAGTAGGAGGTAAGCTTAAACCACATGAAATCCTTCTTTACCAGTACACCCAGCAAGTAGTAACTTCTGTAATTTGCTGCCAGGGGGGTCCGGGATAGATGGCATCAGCATGGTGGGAAATGTTTTAGATGGGCAGATACACCGTAGTTCTACAATAGGATATGGACAGGATGGCTCAGGGTTATCTTCACCAATATATCTTGTACCAGACTCACAGAAGCAAAAGAGAGGGAGGGCTGAGGCCCATGAACTTCTCCTATCACTGTGGCAGGACACAGACTTCAGGGCAGGATCGGTCAGCCTGATCCCACCAGGAAATCCTTGCATCCTTTATACATCCTCATGCCTCTGTGCAGCAAGGCTCATCACATCTAGGTCTCAGATGGGCTGCTGGAAGTTTTCTTTATTTTGTTTTAAGACAAAATGTTTCCATGTACCTCACATGCACCCTCATAATCCTCCTAGGGCACAGAAACAGCAGGCATTGATCTGCAAGCAGAGCATTGAGAAAAGGAGAGTGAATCTCTCCCCCGAGGACATGCAAGCACTCTACAGTCTCGCTTAGAATTGAGCACTGGTGTCATTATTTAAGTGCTTCATTTTTCAGACCATTTAAACTAGAAAGCTGTTCTCAAGCTAGGTTGGATGCAGTATGTAAGGTGCACGAGAAGCAGGGGGGATGTGCTGTGAGCTCCACACCACGTGGTCATACTACATGTGCTGAAAGCCATGTACTCTGACACACAGGACAAACAGTTGTGCCCTGGCAGCCAACAACGTGCTGTTCTAGAGGGAATCCCCACCAACTTCAGATGCTACATCACAGCACATTGTCTCTAACAGAGAAGGTTTCCAGTGCCTAAACAGAAAGAGCCCAGAGCTGCTGCAAATAGTAATCTTCAAAATGACGCTATCAAGATATTTGCATGTATACAGCCTGGAGCAAAAAAATACGGTGCTGTGGCATGGCAGTGACGCACCATTTGCTTCCTCAGAAGATGTAGCATCTCTGCTGTGCTCACCACGGGCTCACTGGCTGGGCACAATCAGATGTGACTCAGGACGGTCTGACTCAGCAGCTGTCCAGACGGCAGATCATATGCCAGTGCCAAAGGTCTGTCACTCTGCACTCTTACAAGGCAATACAGAAGGAATGCATGTAATCAGCACACTAGCTGTAACACTTAGCTATTAATCACATGGGTACATACAGCTCCCAGGGTAAGACTGAATACATACATTGTGGTTCAGCAGGAAAATGTCTGTTCCTTTTTTTGGCTTTTACATTTGTGATCTTTTGAAATCTGACTTCCCTCACTCACCTTACTGCAGTAAGTTGTATGGCCTTGTGCTTCAGAAGAATAATGCTGCCTTGCAGGCTGTCAGGAGCCCACTTGCCCAGCTCTGTGAACCTTTGTGGCACTGACATTGGGTGGATCTTGTCTTGTGGGACCATCAAGTCCACATCTGATCCCTCTGAGCGAATACAGAATGCTCACCTTGGTCTTCTAGGAGCAGGCATGATTTTGGGTGTCTCCCTCAAAAATGAGTCATCACTGCCCTATGCAAGGTCAGATCTCTGCAATCTGTGGAGCTGGACAGCTTGGGGCACCCAAGCTCACAAACCCTTTGTTAGAGTTTACACTAGTGCTGACTCATTTGCCTGCACAGTTTCTGCATCAAGACAGAAACAAGAGATGTGCACAGAAACTCAGCTGCTCCCAGACATGTTTCCCGTGGTAAACTGTTGAAGGTAGTTTTCAGAAGCCTTTACAATTCCAATAGGCTGGCTTCTTTTGCACAGGTATCACTGATATCTTAATGCCTTCACCTGCCAACAACTTTCCTTGCTATCTCTTCATTTATTTGTTCAGAACTAATCATTAATTTGTTCAAATACTCATCAGTGTAACTGCACTGCTGAATCTCTGTAGCCTTTTGTTTACCGTGCCTAGATTTATTTCACACAGAAGATTGGCACAACTCCCAAAAGACACAAAACTAATGAAGGATTGATTTCCACTGTGACAATTAGTTGCTCATCCAAGTTATAAAGCAAGAAAGCCTGGCATGTAGATGACATTGGGTGAGACTGTTTAGAGTAAGTGCTTCAGTCTGGAGTTTTAATGTAAAACTGTGATAAAAACAAACTGAATTTATACTTTTGTAACAGTGAGGTTTCCATTGCAATATTCTTGTCAAGGCTGGCTATTCTACCCAGCAGTGCAACAGCTACACCTCTCCTATAGTCCTAAGAGATGAGTGGAATATTTTACCCCCCTTAGCTCAATTCCTGCTGAGTAATATGCTACAAATATTATGTCCTTCCTCACTTGCAATAATTAACCACAGATAACCTTATCCTCACTTGAATGTAGGCTATAAGTAACTCAGTAATCAAAGAGAAAACATCACAGTGATGCTGTAGATAAATTTACCTACACATAAGAGGCTTACAGACCAAATGGCAAGGAGGATGTAGGGTGAATTATTGATATTGTATCAGAAAGCCTGTAATAACCAGATTAAAAATCATCAGAGTGATATGTCATCAGATGTGGAACTATTCTCCACTGGGGCATAAACCTTGGCTTCTACAATGATGACAATATATTTCCAGTGATTTTTGAAGATGTAATGTCATTCAGTCATTACAAGTCTAGCAAAAAAAATGGCTGATAGCTCAAATGTCAAAGTAACAGACCCCAAAGCCAAACCCAAAGCTCTGCTGGACTTTACTGTCACTGCCAAAGGCAATGGTATTTCACAGGGCAATGGACACAAGGGAAAAGATGTGGGCACTTCCTGCATGTTCCCATCCCCTGCTGTGCCTGTGGTTCACCAGTGCATCCCAGCCTGGAAGGGGAAATTGCAAAGCTCCTCATCTACTTTTTGAAGATCAGAAGTCTTCCACTGCCTGTTTCTCCTAGTTTCTGCATCCTACCAGAGCTGCCAAGCCATTGGCAAAGGTGCCCAGATGCTCATCAGCAGGAATGCCAGATGGGGAGCAGCCCCAGCCCCACGAAGCCCTGGGTTGGCTGCTTGGCAGGAGCAGGGGTTGCAGGGGGCAAAGACAAAGGAGCAGCAGCTGATCCTGGCAGAGTGCTCCTGCCATCAAAACATCTAGAGCACAGTGTGAGATCCTAGTAATAACACAGTTATCATCTCTCAGCTCCATGTTACTGTCTTACTTTTTAACATGGACAATCAGGCAATGCATTTTTCTGCTTTAAAAGAGAGAATATACTCTTCTATTATAAAACAATTCATCATATTTTTCCCTTTTTACTGACTGCCAACTGTAAGAGACTACATGAAGTCAGGATCCATACCAAGAACAAGGATAGCAGTCCTACACTGAACTGTGTTTTTTTGTTTGCCATCTGAAAGCAAATACAAACATGTAATGGCATAAAATCTCACCACTGACGTCATCATAGTCACTTGAATAGTGCTGTGAAAAAATGCAGCACCATCTGAAACAGACATTAATTTCAGTTGAATAGTTCTTGATGAAAAGTATGCAAATCTCCATCTTAAGAGATAATGTAGAGGGTACATAGTGTAGGCCATCGATAAGAAGCCTTAGCCCTTGCCTGGGCCCTTGGTCACCATCCCACAATTCCCAAGGGGTCACAGTCCAGCATCCACTGGCTCTGGTGTGGGGCCATCCATGGGCTGCAGGTGGATCTCTGCTCCCCTGTGGGCCTCACGGGCTGCAGGGGCACAGCTGCCTCACCACGGCCTGCACCAGGGGCTAGGGGGGAATCTCAGCTCCAGCACCTGGAGCACCTCCTGCCCCCTCCTACTTTACTAACCTCAGTGTCTGCAGAGCTGTTTCTCTCCTCTCACTCGTCTCTCTGCCTGCAGTTGCACAAGATTTTCCCCTCCTCAAACAGATTATTTTGGAGGTTCTACCACCATAGCTGATGTGCTCCTCCTTGGCCAGCAGCAGGTCCATCTGAGAGCTAGCTGCACTGGCTCTGTTGGACAAAGGAAACACTTCTGGCATCTTCTCACAGAAGCCACACCTCTTAGCCCCCCCACTACCAAATTCTTGCCACACAAACCAAATACACATAAAGAGCAATCATTTCTCAAAGATGCATTCAAAAATACCATGTGAGTGTCTGAAATACTCTGTAGGAGGTGATCCAGACAGGACTGCACTACCGTTTCTATTTCCTCCTGCAACTGGGACTATTAAAACATTATTTGAAAAATCAAAGGAGTGGTAATTGAAATATGCCAGGGAGTCAAGATAAGTCAATGTACCATATAATTTCCTGCAAGCGTGAGCTGAAGACGATAAAGTTAAAAACAACTCTTTGAATTTGTGAAAGCAGACAAAACAAAACCAACTGAGCAAGGAAGAACTGCAGGCAGCATTGAAAATAGGGCAGAAGTCTTAATGTTTGATAGCATTTAATTTCAATTAAATACAGCATTTAATTTCAATTAGTGTACTAATACAAATTACAGGATCTTGGGAATAAAATGTTGAAGAAAACAAGATGTTTTTGCTGAACAGAGATTTTGTAATAAATGCGTTCACATATCTGTAACTTGTGCTTCTGCAGTCCTTCCAGTGTTATTAAAAGGTAGTCACTCCATCTGCTTTGAAATTTCAGGTCTTTGACACATCTGGTTATATCTAATCCCACACACTTCCTCAGCTGCTAGCAGCTTAGAAGAGTACTTCAAGATCAACCTGAAGACATCTGTCAGCATCTGCAAATAATGAAGAAATATTTCAATTTTGAAATATACAGAAATATACAATTTTGTTAGCAATAGCAGTTATTTTAGTAAGGAAAATACTGCAACGTCATAGTCATGGGGTCACTTAGTCTGAAGTAATTCATCAATACAGTGCCATCAAATTATCAAAGTAGTGAATTATCAAAATATTATTTACCTTGTGCCTATATGTGACATATGCAGATAGTGTTTCTGTGAAAACTGAGCAGGTAGTAGAAAGACTACTATTTCTAAGTCTCATGGGTGCAAATATAGATATTAATTTGCAGTATGGGACTACTGAAATAGATTAGTATAGTGCTAATTTTTGTGATTTAAAAAAACGTAGCTAACAAAATCTGACGTCACCATTATTTGATTTATTATTGATGTAATCCAAGGAATGAATAGAACATCATGCTATGGACCCAGGTCTATGCTCTGTCCTTTCACCCCCCTTAGAAACCAGACAAAGGAAAATAAGTAATTTGATTAAGAAAATAGAACTTTGATATGTTCCATTAAATTCTTGTCTCAGGAACTTTGGATGGTCAGTTTGGATACTTACATAAACCTTCTGTCTACCCCTGAACAAAAAATTGACTTTTCCTTTTAATTAAATATCTCATTTTCTTTATTTCTGGAAATACAGAAATACTGGAGCTTGATTTCCCTGGTACATTCTAGCCTCCCTAGCATTGTATCCCAGTGAGATGAGAACATATTCTTGGAGACAGCTTTTGTAAATAAAAACAGCAATTCTGTTTCAAACTTTTATGTGTCATTCAAATGGTAGAAGTAAAGAAGTATTTTTTATCCCCCACTGAAACTACTTTAGTAGTGAGAAAAAATACTAGGTCACATGTTTAGATTTACTGCTCTAAATGATACCCTGTCACAAGACTAACTTAAAATGTGTGAGTAGTCCTCTAAATTAAATTATTCACTTTTCTAAATTAGATATGCACATAAATAATGAGTCTACATTATGATAACCAAAGAAATTAAAACAATCACTGACAATCAATCCAGTCCCCATACAAGCTACATGCAGAGTCTGCATATTTTTTCCAGTTTTCTTGCAATTCTAAAAGTTATTTTTAATTTATGAATAAATTCTAATAGCAATACATTAAACAGATGCAAAAAAGGTGAAGGATGACAAATTATCAAGCGCTATTTGCATTTTCTTTTATTGTCCTGAAATGGTATCTTCCTTAAAATTTTTTTTTAAAACCCCACTATTCAAATGAAAAACATTTTACTACAGCTCTATTAAGCAGAAATAAAAATCCAAGCATGGAAATTTCTAACTACCTCTGGTCATGCTTTGCCATGGTAGATGATCTGTACTATATGGAGGATGTTCCTTGAGAACTCGAGCTTCCTGTTAGGTTTTCATTAATCAAGCTATCACAGTCATTTCAAATTCCTTTGTTTCTGAAAGGGGATTAGTTTTACGAGGATCTGCATTAGAAATTTTGCATTACAGGTCTTTTATTCTATCTATTTCAAAAAGACTTCAGGCAGAGAAAGATGTTTTTCTCTTATTTGTTCCATATTTTTTCCTTTGCACAAAAAACACAGTCATGTGTAAAAACTGACTGCCACCTCAGAATTCTGCATTTAACTGAAAGAAAAAGGATTCAAAGGTCAGTGAGCTACAATATATACTGAAATGGATTCAAAACAGCGACACTGTTGGAAAAAGTAATAGAATACTGATGTCCCTACTATTAGTGTATCAAGAAGCTAAAAAAAGTGATAAATTATCATCATCTGTCTTTGGAAGGATACAGTAAGAAAGTGCAGAGTCTTCCTTCTAGACCTCTTCTGTTGCTGCTTAGTGCTGATAAAACATTAGTTCCTGGACCAAGCCCCAGGACTGGAGGCAAAATATCCACACACAGAGAGCAGACAGAGGATTTTCTGTCCTATGGCTATTTTAAGGGTACCTGTTACAGAAACCATTTGTGATCTCCATGCATATGCTTGTGGATTGCCTGCATTATGCCTCACTATAAAATGGTGGGGGAGAGCTAAGACCCATTTCTGACTTACATTTATAACTACCTTCATCATCACAGGTCTGCCAATTTTTTTAACTGATGGTAAGCAAGTGTTTACCTTTTGGCTTCTAAACTGATTTTATGAGCCCATAATGCTCTGCCTTGCTACCATCAGTCTTTGCAGACCAGCTCTCTACCAGGCTGATTCCCATGGCATGATCCTATGACTGAACAAATGGACACAGATAGTGTCCCCAGCCCACGTTGGTAGTGGTCAGAGATGGCCATGAATGTACCCTGATCCACTCAATAACCCATAAGGTGCTTTCTCCATAGGGTTGCAGGGCAGATGGGCAAGAGTTAGTGAGAAGGAGAGAGCAATTGGGAGGAAAATCAGGCAAAAGCCTACGAAAATCTGAGAGAAAAACTTAGCTGGAAGCCCAATGTTTATTATCATTGCTGTTCTTGCTAATGAACCTAATGCGCAGATTCAGTCTAGAATAAATGAACAGAATGCAAATAAAAAAACTAAAACAGTCAGAGAAAGCCACAGACAGGAATGAATACATGCTCCATGAGCACTGACTCATCTCATTTATTCATTAAAATATTTATCCTCCAGAAGACACACACCTGTGCACTCCATGCTGCCATCAGTTAATGTATCCCAAGACTCTACTCCTTCAGATAAGCTTGCAGTGCTTTTAAGGAAGAACTAAGCATCCCACAGCATACTCCAACTGTAACACACAATGAAGGCTGCCCATAGGTATAGCAAGGCGATAAAACAAGACAGCCCAGCCCCCAGCAGAACCACAGCAAGAAAAAAGCAAGAAGTACACCAGAGGAGGGCAAATATGCCAAGCTGCACCAGAATAGCAAAGAAAAAAGGTGGTTATGGACTTAAGACAAGGTGCAAATAAGATAGTGCTGAGAAAGGGCTGTGGGGGAAGAAACCAGTTTGGTCAGGTGGGAGAGAGAAGGATCAGGAAAGCATAGTAGGGAAGGAGAGTGAAGTAGGAGAGAGATTTTGTGACACCATAGTGTATTGCCAGTGTCCCAGTTTTTGCATAGCAAAAATTTTCTTTGTTTTTCTGTTTTCAGCCTTTGAGACCAGTGGGAATCTTAAAAGCTTGAGCTTTTGTAAAGATTAAGTGTTAAGTCAGTAAATGCCCAGCACTAAGCCTATTGGAATGGTGGTAGGGTGGTCTCCAAGGCCTTTTCTGTACCTTCCCAAGGGTGAGACAGTATATGGCACTGAAGAGTATGCCAGTGCTCTTCAGTGCCAGCTTGTTCATTACTGCCAGTTCATTAATGACTGTGATGCACATTTCCTCTGGTTTACAACCAGTATTTATTAGCAATTACTCCTGTAAAAACTGGAAAAGGGTAGGTGATGCGTAATGGATTCTATATTGGTCCCACCATACCTAGAGATTGCAGACCACTCACTAGTTTACAAAAAGACTAACAGGTAGAGCCTGAAGTAAGAGCAAAGTAGTGTAAAGAGTTTTAGAAACAAATGTTAAATCACAAAAGCTATTTGACCTCCTAAACCACAAAGAACAGAAATGTGATCTAAATGTTGCTTTGCTCTAACATATCTTTGTAAATGGAAGATTATTATGCTGTTAATGCAAGTCCATGAAATGTATTGTATTCTTTCTTCTACTACACCAAACATCGAAAAATAATACCATTTCATATTTTCCATTTTAAACATAATGAGCCAAATTTCAAGTGACATCAAAAGGTCATTTTCAAAAAAATACAGAACAATTACATGGCTGGTTTTTGTTCAGTTATCTTGACAGCGCCTACGTAGCAGGTAATTCGTCTTCCAGATGGGCAATTATGTATCACACAGATACAGAAATGCAACTGATCTTACACAGACTGTAGCTCTTAGGGATTTGGTGTCTTTCTGATAAGTAGAAAAAAAGGGCACAATGAAAACCTGTTTCCCTACTCCATTATTATTAAATCCATACATGACTTTAACATTTTAAATGTTTTCTGAAATCAGGTTTGGCTCTAGCAGTTCCTGCAAGACTGTAGTAAGAGTGTCATCCACTAGCACTGAGTTTCTCAGAAACTCTACTGAATTTACTGTCAGGCCAGTTGTTCCCATTTACACATTTCTATGCAGATTCCTTTTTTTTTTCTCTTCTTGAAAGAGCTTCTGCAATTTGTCTTGATACCCATTGATTAGAGTGGTAAAGAATGCTGTATATCATTGAGCAACATCTTCTGGTGCAGTAACTCCATTAGCCCTGCAGCTGCTGCTGCAGATGCAGCGTATGCACTCTCACAGCAAAAAAGGCTTTCTTAAAAAGCTGTGAGGGTGTGTGGTGATGGCAAGACTCCTGCTCCCTGCCTGGGGCAGGCAGTGAGATCTAGATAGCCTCTTTGGCCCCTTGACTTCTCACAAGGCTTCCAGTGCCACCATCTTCATCCTCTCTCTGCACTAGGATGTTACAGGGAGTTTTATGAATCACCTCCTTCTGAGAAATAGCACCTTTCAAGTCACATTAGCAACCACCAGAAGAGTTTTGTTTCTGCCTCGATTGCTCCCTATTTGCCCCGGGGCTCGTGGAGGAGTCTGTAGAGCCAGCCCTGCACACTGTGAGTCTGCACCATCTCCAGCCTGCCAGAATGAGGAAAACACAAACACTCCAGTCTGTGACTGTTTCCTGAGTGCTGATGGCACAGCCCAGAGACAGGGTCCTCACCTCAAACATCCTTATGAGTCTTCAGACAAGCAGAATTGGTCCATTTTCTCAGGGCAATCATGACTCCATGTGTCGCCCACAAGGCAAGTGTTTGCTAACACCGTTTGAGTGGGTCAGTAAGTCAGTTGTCCTTTATTCTCCCAGGGAGCTCGTTTACAATTAGTCACTTACAATGCAAGGGGCAAGATGGGGCAAAGGCTCTCAAAGCTTCTCTGCTGGCTGGGGAGCCCATGCAGGCTTGTCCTTTGAGGGAGGAGGACAAAGACAGTGCCACCATTCCTGTGTGAAGGCAGGCACTGGAGGACTGCGGGCAGATGGTGGCACAGCCTTGGTCTGGTCTCACAGCAGCTGGAATGGAGCATGCTGCAGAAGCTGAGACAAAGCTAAGCCCAGGAACAGGTTCAATTTTGCCCTTTTGGTCAATGAGCACTCAACTCCAGTTATATGAAAACGCCTTGCAGAATTTCCTTGCAGAATTTTAATTTTTACAGAAATTAAATGCATAAATAAGGTACAGCAGTGGATTATCAGAGCAGGTGGGAGACAAAATACAAATTTGACAAAACCCACTTCTACATTGGTATTGCAGGAGCTTGCTGGAAAGTATTAATTCTTGCTACAGTATTTTAAAGTTCCCTTACTTTATGGTCCTTTATTCACAGAATTGCCACTGTCTTCTGATACTGAAAGGGAAAAAATAATATATATTTTTGAAATGTGTTTTTACATTGTTATCTAAGGGATATCAAGAGATGAAATGGAATCTGCTGGCCATTCCCTACAGTACCAGCCATTTGGAGGACTGACAGTTTTCAGGTCAGAGAAATGCAGAGAGGACAAAACTTAAGAGTTAATAATTGGTGCAGATATGATTAGTAAAATATGCCAAAAGTCTAAGTGGCCATATTACAAAACAGATCAATTCTGCATTTATGCTTACTGCAGAATCATTCCCCATGGTTTTTGACCTCTGAGTCCTGGCTCTTGCTGCTGCAGCTCCAAGTGTTCTGGAGCACCCAGCTGTATGGTACCCAAGAGAGAAAGTGGAGGCCTGAAAGCTGGGAACTGATTTCTTCTCCCAGGTTTAAAAAAAAAAAAAAAAGATTTCTTCACTTGGGTGAAAGGCAGATGTGTGAATCAATGCCTGACAGCGTTGTTCTAAAAACAGGCAGAAGGCTTGAACAGTCACTTTTATGTGTTTTATGGCCTTTGTTTTTTTTTTTTCCTGCATTATCAAATGTTTACAGCACCAGGATTTTGCCAACTGTATGTGATACTGAGACAGGAAGTTCTGCCAAAGGATTTGCTTGAAGGTAGGGGAAGAAAGAAGAGAGTGTTCTTCAATTTAATGTCCATGATTAGCAGTTTCTAAGGTCTGCATATTTAAAGTATTTTGCATTGTTCCTGCATAATTCCAGCCTTGCTTTAGAAGCAAAGTTTCCATTCAAAAGTTTCCATTTCTTGACATCAGCTGACATTGTGTGAATTATTTACAGTGGGACACTGAAGCATACATTAAATCTCTCCTAAAAGCTTAACCCTTCAAGGTGAATCTCTAGGCTTCCTGACATTGGAACATCTCATCCAATGATAGTATACAGGAGCCAAACTCACCCTTTTGGCCCCTCAAAGCTATTGCTGCCATTTTATCATTCTGCAGATTGAGACAATCTAATAAAGCACACTGAGCCTTTGAAAATTAGTGAAATCCAAAGACTACATTTTTTCCTAAGGCAGGAAACTTCCAGGCTCACAGTGGGAACCTTTGAAAGACAAACACTACAGGCACTGCTGTGAACATCTTCCTCACCAGCTGCAAATCTTCAAAACTGCTGTACAAAGGAAGAAATGCCGTTCAGCAGATCCCCACAGTCATGCTGCTAAATGTTTTCCAGGGAATGATGTTGATCCTCTGGGATATATGGGCAGCACTGCCATGTGAGGCACCAGAACACGTGTCAACAACAGAAACCCAAAGGCTGCATGCTGAGACAGAGTGGCACAGAGTAAGGATATCTATCGGATGGGGTAGGTAGAGGTTAAGGACTAGGCCTTCCATTCACAGAAATACAGAAACACAGAATGCTTAAGGTTGGAAAGGGCCACTGGAGGCCGTACAGTTCAACCTCCCTACTCAAGCAGGGTCCTCAGGACTCTGGACTGTGTTCAGGTGGCTTTGGACCATCTCCAGGAAAAGAGAATCTGCAGCCTCTCTGGGCAATCTGTTCCAGTGCTCAGTCACCTGCACAGTAAAGAAGTTCTTCCTCATGTTCAGGTGGAACTTCGTCTCCATCAGTTTCTGCCCTTTTCCTACTGCTCAGCAACCTCAAGGAGGGCCTGGCTCCATCCCCTGACACCCTCCCTTCAGACACTTATATACATTGATAAGAAACCCTCACAGTCTTTTCCAGGCTGATCAGGCCCAGCTCCCTCAGACTTTCTTCATAAGAGAGATGTTCCAGTCTTTTCATACTGAGGAGCCCAGAACTGGACACAGCACTTCACGTGAGGTCTCACCAGGGCTGAGTACAGGGGCAGGATCACCTTCCATGACCTGCTGGCAATGCTCTTCCTAATGTCCCCCAGGATCCCATTGGCCTTCTTGGCCACCAGGACACTCTGCCGGCTCATGGACAGCTTGTTGTCCACCAGGACCCCCAGGTCCTTCTCTGCAGAGCTGCCCCCAGCAGGTCAGCTCCAGCCTGTGCTGGTGCCTGGGGTTGTTCCTCCCCAGGTGCAGGGCCTGGCATTTGCCTTTGCTGAATTTCAGATGGTTCCTCTCTGCCCATCTCTCCAGCCTGTCAGGGTCCTTCTGAAGAGCCCTCTGGGGTATCGGCCACTCATCCCAGCTTTGTGTTATCAATGAATTTTCTGTGGAGGCACATTCCCCTCTTTACAAGTCAAGGATGAACAAATTGAACAGTTCTGGCCCCAGTATTGAACCCTGGGGGACATCACCAATGACACCTCCAACTAGGCCCTGTGCCACTGATTTTGACCCTCCGGGTTCTCTTGTTCAACTGTTCTCGGTCCACCTCTCTCTCCACGTATCCAGCCCACATCCCTGAGTTTGTCTGTGAGGACATCATGGGAAACAGCATGAAAAGACCTTCCAAATTCCAGGTAGACAACTTCCATCCACCGCTCTCGCCCCATCCATTCATGTAGTTGTTTCATGATAGAAGGCAATCAAGTTGGTTAAGCATGATTTCCTTATGATGAATGCATGTTGACTGCTCCTGGCCACCTTCTTGTCTTCATGTTCAGAAATAGCTTCCAGGATAAGACATTCCTTCACCTTTCTGGGGATTAAAGTGGCCAGTAGTTCCCTGGGTCCTCCTTCTTCCCGTTTTTGAAGACTGGGGTGCCATTTGCTTTCTTTGAGTCCTCAGGCACCACTCTTGATTTTCATAACCTTTCAGAGATGATAGTGAGTGACATAGCAGTGAAGTCTCAGTTCTGTCAGCACTCTTGGATGCATCCCATCAGGGCCACAATTCCAAACTTGTGGATGTCAAATTTGACTTAATGGTCTCTAACCCAATTCTCAGACAAAGGAAAGTTTTCCTTTCTCCAGGTCTTCACCCTGGTCTCCTGGGTCAGGGTTTCCCTAAGGGATGGGATTGGCAGTAAAGAATGAAGCAAAGAAGCATTCAGTATCTCAGCCTTCTCTACAACCCTGATTGTGAGGGTCCCTGTTCCATTCAGTAGCAGACCCACATTTTCCCTAGCATTTCTTTCATTACTGGTGTATTTGAGGAAGCTCTTTTTCCTGTCCTTAGTCAGATTTAATTCCAGCTACACTTTGGCCTTCCTCATTGCAATTCTGAGTACTCTGACTCTATCCATGTATTCATCCTAGGAGTCCTGTCCCTACTTCCACCCCATGTCTGGGTTTTCCTCATTCCTTGTTCATCCGTGCAGGTCTCCTGTCCCTTTTTCTCACTTGTCCCTTTATCTCACATAGGGATGGATATACCTTCCTTGAAGCTGGAGGAAGTAATCCTTAAATACTGACCAGCTTGTTGTACTCACTTCCCTGCAGGACCATTTCCATGGCATTCTTCCATGAAGTTCCCTGAAGAGGCCAAAACTAGTTTTCCTGAAGTCTAGGGTTGCAATCTTATGTTCTCCATCTTTGCAGGATACTGAGCTCCACAATCCATGGTCATTGCAGCCAAGGCTGCCTCCAGCCTTCCGTGTTAGTTAGTATAACGTCCAACAGCACATCTTTCCTTGTTGGCTCCTTCGTAGCCTCTATGAGAAAGTTTACATCGGGGGTAATCTGAAAGACGCCTCAGGGATTGTTTAGGCCTTGCTGTGTTGTTCCTTCAACTGGCGTCAGGGGGGTTGAAGTTCCACACAAGAACCAGGACTTGTGACCATGAGGCTGCTTCCAGATGCCTGTAAAAGGGCTTGTCCACTTCCTCCTCCTCATCAGAGGGCCTGTACAAACACTCACAGCAGTGTCATGTTTGTTAGTCTGCCCTTTAATCCTAACACATAAAATGTCATCTCGCTCATCATCCCCCCAAGGCAGAGCTCCAGCTGCTTCCCTGCAGTTCTGTTCATCAGGCTCTGGGCTAGGCCTGTGGGGAGCTGAGGTCCCCATCCCTGTTCACAGTAACTCCACTGTAGCATAAATGTGAATATTGCCTTGGTAAAGGTGTCTGTACAGCTCCTTCTGTGTCTCACCAGTATGGATGATAAACATAGGCACAATTGTCTTTGTGCTGCCTTTCTGTAAGAATAACTGACTATTTTCATAGGAGGGGATTTGCTGTTAATATTTGTGCTTGGAAAAGAGAAAATGTACGAGGCTAATGCCCAAACATGCCTAAGAACAGATTTCCCTGTTCAATGCAAGTCTCAAGAACACAGAAGCACATTTAATGTCTCTACGTCTTCCAGAAAATCCATGTGCCACCTGGGAACTGGGCAGTGATCTTTTAGGTCTTTACGGACTTGCAGAACTCCCCCACTCTAAATACAAGTGAAATCCTAGACTGGAAGCTCTTCTTCAAGCATATGCCTTAGAAAAACAATATAGTGGGAATCATTCTGCATTAAATGCAGATAGTTCAAAAATTTCTATGCCCTTCAGGAGACCTGCTGTGCAGTGCAGCAGCAGTGAAGGACAATAGTTACATTGATTTTTTTTTTGGTGGTTCCGGAAGGGCTGAGTTTCAGCGTAGGAAATGGTTGTTTTCTCTTGTATTGATGGGCTACTATACCAATAGAACAGACCAAAGTAGGCAGAATGCAAGCCTTATCCCACTGAGGTGAAAATGAAGGCCATGTGAGTATTATTTATTTAGATAAGACCAGTGCTTTGATGAATTCTCAGCCTTTTAGGTTAGTATAAATTAAAATACTTAATGATCTTCTATTTGTTAAGTCAACAGCAGAGAAATTTTCATCAATAAGGTTTATCACCACCAATATAATGTGAGGAACAGTGTCAGCTACCTGTCTCCTAAATCACAGAATAATAGAATCAGGGAATGATAGAATGAAAGAGACCATAAAGATCATTTAGTTTTAATCCCACTGCCATGGTCAGGGACATCTGCCACTACACCAGGTTGCTCAGATCCCCATCCAACCTGGTCTTGAACACTTCAAGGGATGGAGCATCTACAGCTTCTTTGGGCAACCTGTTCCAGTGACTCACCACTCCCACAATAAAAAATTTTTTCTGATGTCCAATTTAAACCTCCTTTCAGTCTGAAACCATTCTCCCTTGTTCTGTCAAGTAACCTGCCCTTGTAAATAGACTCTCTTCAGCTTTCTTATAGGATCTCTTCAGGTACTAGAAGGCCACAGTCAGGTCATCCTGAAGCCTTCTCTTTTCCAGGCTGGACAAATCCAATTATCTCAGCCTTTCCTAATAGGACAGGTGCTCCATCCCCTCAATCAACTTGATGGCCCTCCTCTGGACTTGCTCTAACAGGTCAGTGTCCTCCCTGTGTTGGGGATGACCACACAAATGTTCTCTTCCCTGCCTAAGATGCCTGCATAGTCACTGTCACCATGGCATCTGGTGACACTTGCAATACTGTGTCATCACTTAATCCTCTTCTACAGCCACGGAAACTGAGACATGGAAGACCTCCAGTTACAAGGGAATATCATGTACCAAGCTTCAACTTCATACAGCAGATTTAAATCCAGAGTTACATCCTTAGTTCTTTGGCTCATTGGAAGCCAGCTCTTTGGGAAATGAAAATGCAGGTACTCTTTTAAGATGTTGCTATCAGTGCCTTGGTCGCAGTGATGCAGGAAATTGGTCATAAAACAGCTGTTTGAATCTGCAGATGTTGGAAGGTGCAGGATACCACTTTACTGCAGATGTCCCTTTCCTTTCTTTTCAAAATGCCTGTTTTCCAGCT
The DNA here is from genome assembly GCA_013397055.1 of Pachycephala philippinensis. Taxonomy (NCBI): domain Eukaryota; kingdom Metazoa; phylum Chordata; class Aves; order Passeriformes; genus Pachycephala; species Pachycephala philippinensis. The sequence continues at coordinate 28,697 of VWZT01012170.1, forward strand.
GACAGAATTTGCTTAAGTCTCAGCTTCTGACTAAGGGGTTTAATGGCTGAAAAATTGCCTAAGGGTCAGAATCCTCCAGCTCGGTTCATCCTTGGGTCACTGCTTTGATCTGAGACTGTGGACAAGAGCCTGACCTCTCTGAAGTATTTTATGCCTTATAGTGAAATGCAAGTATTGTACGTGATGCATTGTTTAGAAATGTAATTGATTTTAAAGAGCTCGGAGTCTCTTGGATGAAGCCACTAATGGCACGCAAAGCTGTTATTGCTGTTCTAAAACTTGCTGAAATAAAATTAACGCTATAAAGAGCAAGACCCTCCCTTGCAGTCTAACTAGGGTTTCTTTTTTGTACATCCTGTTCGGAGAACCTACATGAAAAAGTGTGAAATGTATAGCTTGCTCTGATGAATCAGCAATGTGTTGAGGATATTCTGGCAGCTAAAGGGCGCACTGCCCTATATTCATAACCACACAGAAAAGTATGTGTGTGTCTGCATGGGTGTTACCTCTTACCTAAACAAGCATTAAAGAGCACATGGGTGCAACAAGATAAATGCATGTATAGATTCAGCACAGGATGGATACCAAACTTTCCATGTGCATGCATGCAAAAGAAATCTTATTTGTCTTCATCACTCTCAGAAGGTGTGCTCCATATATTCTTCTGCAGGAACAGCTGAAAAATGTATAACTGTGCTACAATATGCAGACATGTAAGAAAGAGGGAAATGCCGTTAAAGAACCCCAAGCAATTTGGTCAGTAAAACATGCTGTGGTATCCCTGGCAGTCTTTCAGAGAGCAACAGAACAGGTTTAACTCGTCAGCCATCTGTACAAAACTTTAAAAACATTTTCGACTACGAACCTTATAATCTGTAGACCAGTTCCTTTCTGATAGAGCACAAGCTGTGACAGTCCCATATTTTATGCATAGCAAATCTCCTGTGTTCCTGTAGATCAATCCATCTGGTATAAATTAGAGTCTCTGTGAAGGGAAGTATTGGCTCTTGGGTTTTTTTATTCATCACAAAGGAAAATGTAAATATACTCTTTCTCCTTGTATTTTTTATTCATCACAAAAGAAAGTGTAAATATACTCTTTCTCTTTGAAGACCGAACATGGAAAAAATATGGCAATGCAGCAAAGGAAAACGCAAAGCACAGCATTAAAAACAAGCGTGAGTATTTTTTTTCCTACTGTCTCACACAACATACAACCAGAGGGCATTTCGTATTTTTATATTCCCTCAACAGCACAACCATATTCTGCATATAAAACCCTGGGGAGAAATTACTATAGAGAAACTCCACGGAGTCCTATACCAGCCTACCATGAGTCTTTTTGATCTGCAAAAGGGGCTTTTCCCAACATCACACAGCACAAGCCATCAGATGCAGATTTAATGGCCCAAGCCCCAGCTGTTGCTACTCATGAGAACAGGATTTGGGCTCTGCATATGTTACTGTGCAGGCTGAAGCACCCAGGCAAAGCATCACTCCCATACAGCTGAGCTATACAAAGGAGCCTCATATCTTGTGCAACTCAGAAGAAAAACAAGCTTTTGCTGACAAATGCAGCCGTGACTTTTTTGTTGTTGCAGAATAGAGATTAGCTCAGTTGGTTAAAGCATGGTGCTAATAGCACCGAGATTGCAGCTTCCATATGGGCCATTCCCTTAAGAGTTGTGGGTCTCTTCCAAATTAAAATATTCTGTGATCCGTGATCTATATCAGTGAAGTGCTAAGTAATGTTTTGACAACAATGTTAAAGGACAGTTTTAAACCAACTCTTTATCCCACAGGTTTTCTAGGACTAGAAAAAAATACCTGCAGTTTTATTTTACTCATAGCTCATTGTCTCAGTGCACCAGTTCCTGAGAAACACCGCATTGATACCGCTGGTCTAAGCTGTAGTGCTTGAGACATTCCCAGACACTTCACTGATAAACAAAAACAGGAATCCCCCTAAATATTGATTTCTAACACCAGTGACAACATCCCTATTACTAATATCTGTGCCAGCATCAAAAAGATGCTGATCATCTCAGACATAATTAATGCTGACAACAAATTGGTAGGATTGCCACAGACTGCTAAAAGACACAGTTCAGGAGCCTGGAGCTCGTACAAGGGACAGAGACATTGCTCCCCCAGAGAGGCTGCACCAAGAGCTGCCACATTTCACTAAGGAATTAATGCCTTTTTCCCTTTCAGGAAATGCAATTGTCTGCTCTTGGGGTCTGTCGCCCAAACACAGAGAGAGAATACTGCACCTTGTAGAACAGCCCTCAGAAAATCTGGCCTTGGACCCATGTGATCCGGGAGGAGCAAGGCTGGCTGGAGCAAACAGTGAAGCTGGAGTAAAGCAAGGGATAGGGCTTAAGCATTTAACATGCATCCCTACATGAAACACATGTGGGGAAAAAACCCTCTCATGAACCTGAAGGTTTCTCAAAATTGTAAAAGACCATCTGTGCTAGAAAGCCTGGGCTGAATCCAAAGCAGTGGGCAGCAGGGCCAGGGAGGGGATTCTGCTCCTCTGCTCTGCTCTGGCGAGACCCCACCTGCAGCACTGCATCCAGCTCTGGGACCTCCAGCATAAAAGGTTATGGATCTGTTGGACTCAGCCCAGAGAAGGGCCATGAAGATGATCAGACAGATGGAGCACCTCTCCTAGGAGGACAGACTGAGACACTTGGCGTTGTTCAGCCTTGAGGAGAACAGGCTCTGAGGAGACCTCCTAAGAGCCTTCCAGTACCTAAAGAGGGCTACAAGAGTGCTGGAGAGGGACTTTTTACAAGGGCAGGTGGCTTCAGACTGAAAGAGGTAGGTTAGATACTAGGAAGAAAGTCTTTATGTTGAGTGTGGTGAGACACTGGAACAGGTTGCCCAGAGATGTTGTGGATACCACATCCCTGGCAGTGTTCAAGGCCAGGCTGGATGGAGGTTTGAGCAACCTGGCCTAGTGGAAGATGTCCATGTCCATGGTGGGGGATTGGAACAAGGTGATCTTTAAGGTCCCTGCCAAACCAAGCCCTTCTATGATTCTGTGCAATTATTCTTCTGCAGGTTATAAAATCAGATAGGGTCAGTGAGCAGTGCAGCAAAAGTAAAAAGGTACGTTGAAGAATGTAACTACATGTATGAAAAGATATATTTCTGTCTGTATGTGTCTCAAAGTTCTGGTTTCCTCCCCACTGCTTGTGGTAATTACACACACATAGCAAGATGCAGAGCTCAAGGAAAGCTGCATTTGTTCACACTACTGCCTATTGAGTATGGTTTTGCAGTTTTTTTGCATCAGTGTCTGACAAACAGTGTTGCAATTGCCAAGGATTCTGGTGAGAGCAGCAGAATACTTCTGCAATGTCACTCAGTGTGGCCAGGAATGGTTTTAATCTCACGGACAAGCATTTAACTTATCCAGTGCCCTCTGAATCAATGTACTTAGCACACACATTAATAATTAATATTGAAATGCAATGTAAAAATGTGACAATGCTGCACATTTAATCCAATATAGTTACACCAAAGCTGAATTTGGCCCACTGTATTGACTTTTACAATTAAAAACAGAGGCACAAATAATCCAGGAGCTGAGAGAAAAAAAAAAGAACCAATTATGTTGCTGTGGGGAAAATATACTCAATAACTAAAAAAAATAACTGTATGAAATAATAGATTAAAACCTGAAATACAAAACATTTATTTCTGTGTGAACGTAAGCATTTGGAAAGCGCTTGTGCAATGCTGTGGCAGTATTTCCCTTACAGATATATGTATGTTGAAGAAGAAAGGCAAAAACAAGCTTGTGGTTAGGTAGGGTGAATCTCAGCAATANTATGAGGACAGCCTGTGTATGCATCTATTACCCACATGATGAATGTCAAAAAAGGCAGAATGCAAATTCAAGCTGCAGCCAATTAAAACTGGACTGGAAGACGTGCCAGGGGACTGTGGAGCAGCCGCAGCTCCCTGCTAGTTACTGGCGAAGCCGTGGTCTGTGCTCTCTGCTGCGGACTCACGCACATCCCCCGCCCCCAACAAGTCCCAAAGCAAGCACACCATGCCCTGAGAGCTTGCCCCACCAGGCTCCACCAAGGACCTGGTTTGTCAAGTGCTGCATCAGAGGAAATGGAGACCCCAGCACAGCTGAAATGTGAGATCATTTCTGGACAAGATGGTCCCAAACAATGAGTGCTCCCCACTTGCTTGGATGCATAGCTCTGGGAGAAAAATCGTGTAAAAAAACCAGCTTGTACTGAGGCAAAACAAAATCAAGCAACTCAAACTATCTAAACCACCTTAGAGTTGATGTGGGTGTCTGTCTTCTTGAACCCTGTAATCCTGTCATCAACCTCCTGCATCACCTCTCACCTTCACTTTCATGCTTAAAACTTGCAAGTAGGGTCTGTTTTGACACAGTGAATTACTGGGAGGCAGAAGGCTTTTCCCCAGTCAAGAAATCAAATAGTCACATCCCTCAGCTATAATACAGTTTACTTCCCACAAATTCAATAATACCTCCATGTAAAATTATACTTACAAGCTTCCAATATTGTCTTTCCTTACCTTGTCTCCAGGCATCATGTAATATTTGCAACCTCAAAGATATAAAACATTCCAGCTGCTCCAAAATGTTCAGAAGTTAACTCACAAGAGTCACTGTGGTCTTTACACTTTGTTCTGGAGCTTTTAGAGATGCTAAACTGTTCACGGACAGACATGAGCAGGATTGCAGAACAGAGGAACAGCAAATGTAAACTAATCACTCTAAGACAGCACAGTAAGCAGCAATTTATTTCAAGACTAGTTTAATCAAAACAAAAGATCTCTGCTCCAGACATAACACTTGATCAAGATGGCATTTTGCATTTTGATCACATTAGGTGGAGGAAGAAACCTTTAGGGAGTAAACAACCCCCTCCCTATGGATATTTAATATTGGCATCTCTTCTTCTACACCTGTATTTTACAGTGGTCCAAGTTGTGTTGCACAGGTGGTTTTTCTGAGAAAGGAAATAGCCTTGGACAAACAGTCAGAAGCATCCAGGGATGTTCTCATAAGTTCAGATTTCGTGCCCTTGCTTTATGATTCAATGTTCCCAGGGAAAAGGCTAGTGATGTGGGAACCTTGTGGCATAGAAGCACTGATGTCTCATGTTCAGTGACAGCTGTGAAACTAAAAATTGCATCTCTTTTGCTAACAGCAGCCAAGAGGAATTAGGTACAAATGGATAAAGGCATGCTTAACCTCTTACTGGAACCTAATACGTCATTGCTGTTTGCTTGTACAAGTTCCTACCTTCATAAAAGACTATCACACACTCACATCTATATATCCACCTCCAGCAAAAGTTTCTGCACATTTGTAATGATGGGCATTGCTCCTCTACAGATGGTAATAGGAAGGCAATTAAAGGAGTACTGATACCTGGGCCAAATAAAGAAGGCAGAAGTAGAAGTTGGAGGCTGCTGAGAAGGGATAGTGAGCAGACAATGAGACCTGCCTTTCTGCAGGCTACCAGTGGGAGCAAGAGGAGTTACTCGTTGCCTCAGAGACATTTCAACAAAAGTGTTGCTTTCTCTATTGTTCACGAAGCTTTGAAATTCCCCTTGCTCAGGAATGAGCACTGGTTTTTGGGGGGACCATGGTGGTGCCATGGGTGGTGCCCCAGCACAGGTTTTTCCCATCTGTGGCCTGTCCTAGCTGAAATGGAGGATCAGAGAGTTCACAATGAGACCAGAGCAAAACCAGAGGAAATCTGTTGTTCACCAATGAACACCTTCAAGGCCAAGGCTTCAATTTACTCAGTACTCTGGGTGGATGCTCCTGGGGTAGAGGAATGTTACTTCTTATCATCTGCAATACTAATGTTTCACTCCAATCTCCACACCTTTCAGCATTGATTTGGCTGTAAAAGCAAAGACACTGTCTGGCCCTGCTCTATTCCCACAACTTCTCTGCAATTTAAGGACTCTGCTGTGTGGCCTCCAATGCAGTCCCTTGCTAGAACCAGTAGCAGCAGCAGCAGGCCTGGGACAGGGATAGTCTGCGTGGTCTCACCGGGACCCCCACCATGGCATGATGCTGGGGCTGCTAAAGGAAGGAGGAAGTGGATCACACAGGGGCCTCTTGACACAAGGATGTTCAACCAGCAGCTAGGGCACAAAGTTAGTATATTGCTGTAGAGCCATGGAAAGCATTTCATGCATTGTCTGTATGAAAATTGTATTGCTATTTTCCCAAACGAAAAACTGTTTTTGTGACTTTTGCAACTCCATAATGTCACACAAATAATGCATTCATCCTGGGTATGCTGGTTTTGTCTGGTGTAGAGTTACTTTTCTTCACAGGGGTTGGCATGAGGCTGTGTTTTGGTCTTGTGTTGAAAACATGTTGATGATATAGAAATGTTTTTGTTGTTACTAAGCAGTGCTCAGCCTGCTCAGCAGGCTTTTCTCCTTTTTTGTACTGCCACTCTGGCAAAGAAGTTGGGGGTTCTTGGGAGGCTGGGAGGAGGCACAGCCAGGGGAGGTGACCCAAACTGACCAAAGGGATAATCCAGACCATGTGGCATCATGCTCAGTGTATAAAGAAGGGAGAACAAGAAGAAAGAAGGGGACAGTGATGGAGTTTTGTCTTCCCAAGTCACTGTTATGTCTGATGGGGCCCTGCTCTCCTGGAGATTGCTGAACACCTTCTTGCCCATGGGAAGCACTGAGTTAATTCTGTGTTTTGTTCCGCTTGCATGTGCAGCCTTTGTTTTCTCTATTAAACTGTTTCTATCTCAACTGCTGAGGTCTCCAGCTTTTACGTTTCTGATTCTCTCCCCAGTCNAAGGGAGAACAAGAAGAAAGAAGGGGACAGTGATGGAGTTTTGTCTTCCCAAGTCACTGTTATGTCTGATGGGGCCCTGCTCTCCTGGAGATTGCTGAACACCTTCTTGCCCATGGGAAGCACTGAGTTAATTCTGTGTTTTGTTCCGCTTGCATGTGCAGCCTTTGTTTTCTCTATTAAACTGTTTCTATCTCAACTGCTGAGGTCTCCAGCTTTTACGTTTCTGATTCTCTCCCCAGTCCTGCTGATGGGGGAGTGAGTGAATGGCTGTGGGGGCTTGGCTGCTGCCTGGGGTTAAACCACGATATCGGGCCAGCTAGAAGGCCAGATACCCACCCTCTTCCATGGGCCTCTTCTGGTGCCATCAGCCCCTCATCCATTCCACTGCATTTTGGGTGAGCTTCCCAGAGCAGCGACACAGGCAAGCTTCCCAGTGCAGACAGTGACAGAGGTTTTCACTGACAAGTTTGTTGTGTTCAGTTATTGTTTCCATTGATGCTTTCACAGATCCTAAGTTAATGTATTTTTCTCCTGTCAAGTGCAATGACCTGCATTAACCTTTTTCATGCAAATCAATCATCTACTTATTTCCCTCTGCACACGTTGCCTTCAACAACAGATTGATAATGAGAACACATAGACAGACAGAAACCACATGATTAGGCCCTCATCTCAGATGACATTGTAGTATCGGTTCTGATTTTCCTCCCTTTATCTCTGTCCTTAAGCAAGTATATCTTCTTTCTCAAGGAGAAACGAAAAGGAAAGGAAAAGCAGGGGGAAAGGCTGGCTTCCTGAAATTTGGCCCATTGCAGAGTTTTTATGCTTAAGCTCAGCTATAAAAATAATTTCTGGTACTCACATACAAGGCTACAGTCACAGATAATTGCTTGTCTTGGCTACTAGGTCTTAACAATCTCCCAAACTGTGATACCATGGGACTGTGGTGCCTGGCATCTGTTGGCTGGACATGTTTGAGCACTCACACTTTGGGAGTGTCATATTTTAAATATGCCTTTGTCTCCATGGAAGGGAAAAAATAGTTTCTTGACATGGCAATGAAGCCTCAGAAGGAAATTTTTTGAAGGCAGAAGTGGCAGAGGGAAGGTTAATGAAATGTGTGAGACAACAGAAAGAATTTTCTATTAGTCTCCAGTGCTAGTTGGGCATTTATATTGAAGCAAATGAAAAAAATTAAGAATTAATAAAGCATTAGATACCAGACATTGAATCAGAATTATAGTGCTGGAGCGGAGCTGCCTGGAGAATATTACACAAGCTAACCACCTGATTGCTATTGAGGCAGAACATGGACTTCATGCAAGATTTCTCTCTGCAGCACTGATCCTTTTGTTCACATTTTGCCTAATTCAGCACTTTTGTTAGTGGGAAAACAGTCTCATACTCTCATTGTTGCTATTTTAATGCACAAACTTGCACTCCTCTGACAAAGGGGTGGGGGTAGAGAAAGCACACCTATTGCTACATAATCAAGCATGGTGCCTTCAACAGGAGAGATGCATGGCCCCGTAACCCTTCTTGCTGCTCATGGCTCGTGTCTCCAGTAGTATCCAAGGGCAAGTGCTGGCCAGGGAATGACACCTGCACTAAATGTTCAGGGATGGGCCAGTCTGTGCCAGGGTACAGGAGCTGCTGCCTCCCCAGTGTGAGTAATGCCAGACATCTCTCTCCTGCTGCTCATTGCTGGAGTCCTGCCACAGATCTGTGCATGTGCAGCAGCACCTGCAGCTTAGAAACCTATTTAAAAATGTAAGATGAGGGCTTATAATTTCTGGTACTTCTATGTTCTCTGAGGGCAAGGAAGATACCTAAAAACTAAATATACAGCTCAGTAAGAGAGAAGAATTGAGAAATACAAAGCTATGTTTGATGGGAATGTACAATTGTTTGGCACCTGCTACTAAAGTTTTATCATACCAGGAAAAAAGGGAGAAAGAAGAACATGTCAGGGAACACCTTCAGTCTGGAGACACATAATTCATACAGCTGAGTGGCTCACAAATACCACATTTCTTTAATGCTGTTGACAAGAAATCTGGGACTCATCTAAAATACATGTTATTCAGAAATAACTCATGAAGTAATTTTTGCAAATTGTCTTTGTTCTCACAAAGAGTTTGTAACAACTGCTGTTCAAAATTGTTTTGCTGTGTTTCACCCAGCTAATGAGCCCAAATCACTGCTTTGGTCATGGCAAGGGTTAGACTCAGATTGCTGTAGCAAATTCGTAATTTCAAAAAGAAGCTTCCCAACACTGTTGCAAATTACTGACATAATCCCTTGCACATCTGCGGTGTGGGGCACAACCTCCATTTTCAGAGCCAAGCACTGCTGCTCAGAACCAGCAGTCAGAAGCCACGGCAGCTGATCTCAAAGCCCTGCAGCCTGGCTATCACCACCTTGGGCAGCTCCACTGGAGGAACCAGCGGCACTGCTGGAGCTGGACAGCAGAAAGGTGGTGTTCCCAGTGCAAGGCCTGAGGGGCTGTGTGTTGTCCAGCTGATTCCCTGGGCAGACACCACAAAGCTTACCAGAGGGTCACGGAAAGCAGGGATAGCACGCACCTCTGCTCCTTGTTGCCAAACAACAGGAAAGGCCAAAGCACAGATGCTCAGCTCAGGGGACACTTGCCAGACCCACAGATTGGAGCTGTGGGGTGTCTTGGGCTCCCAGGAGTGAGAAACTGTGAAACACTGCTAATATTCACCTGAGCTTGGATTATCAGAGGGCCAAATAGGGTGGGATCATGCCTAAGAGAGACCCAAACCTGCTGATAATGAACTCCGATACTTCTGGCAGTAATTTCATTCTCTATGTTTTATATAAGATCCCAATGGAAATCTTATGAAAAATAACTGAAAACAAGTGATGGATGATAAGAAAGAATCAAATGAAGGCTGAAAAGAAAGCAAGGTAGATTTTCTGCTTCTTCCCTCCTATGCTTATATAAAGAATAGCATACTTTAAATTGTGAAACCATTTCTTAAGCAGTTTATCTCGTAAAACTTATTATGCAGCTTAAGTTTAAAAAAGAGAATATTTTAATTATAGTGACCTTCTTTGGAACTGCTTTGAAAATTACTGGAAAAAGGCATCATCCAGGAGCAACATGTTCCTTCACCATTAAAGGAAAGAGCTTCACAGGATCCAAAACAATAACTGAACTACATTGTGAAGATAAAAACTATCATTATGGTAAAACATTTAATTTAAAAAGCCATGAGTTTTGGCAATGTTATAAGCTTTCATTATTCAAGGCACACACCACCTTCCCTTCAAATGGAATTATAAAAAAACTTCTTTTCTGGAAAGGTTAATTTATAATTGCCCATATCAGAACCTTTGTATGTGTGTCTCAAAGCTTCTTCATTCATTTCTGAATACTGGATTAGATCAGCAGCTCATCCACTATCACAATTTTCAAGCTACTGTTCCAAAAAAGTATAATAAAAAGGAATGCAAAATCAGCTTACATTCTGTTTAAAGAAACTGATTTTTGAACATAATTAACATGCTCACATTAGTAACTATGTACTCAGCCAATAAATCCTCTTTCTTTATCCTGAAAGTTTGTCCATCCCAGCATGGAGATCCCTAACAAGGACATTATTTTCAAGATATCAGTCAACACTGAAACACCCATTTCAACAGAAGCTACTTTAGTAATCAAAGGGTAACCTCTGTTACTAGCAACGCAGTTGTCACAAGATGCTTGCCTTGGCCATGAGACTGACAGGGAATGTGTGAGAGTATTTGTTGTACATCCATCTTCAGCTATGCAGGAATTGAAAAATGTGCATTAACAAAATCACACTTTCTTCAATACTTGAGAATTTAACACTAGCAAATCTACTGGCAAAAATGGCTAATTATCAGATTAGTTCAAAAAAAGGGAATGTCATTATTAATGTATCTGATCTTACAGAAATGCTCAAACTGAATATATGGTTCTCTCTACAAAGCCTCTGTATAAAGCCTTCCTTCATAAACATTTCTTGGTGCTTCATTCAATATTTCTACCACACAAAGAATTAATTTGTATTCTTACAGATGTAAAATATTTAGAATACTTTTTAACTTCTGCGGGATGCTATTTTTGTACAGGCATAATTATCATGAAATATTTTTGCTTACTTATTTTACTGCATGCTAAACATAGCTGGTTCTGAATTTCACAAAGTAAACCACCTCAGAAGTCCATTTGAATACATTAGTGCTACAACCAAAACATAAAACTTGTCTCAGTTCGTATTTTTCTTGGCATGAAGTATTTAGAGCTGAGCTTCAACTGGCAAATGAGTCATCCCTTGTCTTGGGTGACTCTCTCCTACTTCTTTGATTTATTTCTTAGGATGGAAAATCTTCACTGACAAGAAACTGACTCTCAGAGCAGAGCTAAATTACACATCTGAAATGAAAGCTGCATATTTGAGATTTTGGCTATTGAGATATGGTACCTCTGCTTTTGCAGCTGTGATGCTCATAAGGGAAAGGTATGCAGAGGACAAGACTTATGGGATAGGTCACTGTGAGTGCCAGGGGCCTGTGGATATGGGCACTCAGTGGAAATGACTCAGAGAGAAGGCTGCCAGGCAGGAGTGTGACCATTGCTGCAGCCAGCAGCTTCCAAAAGGCTCACAAGCTTCCTGGGAGACTTTCCCAGAGGTCAGTGTTTGTCCAGGTGCAGCAGCCAGAGAGCAAGGGAAGGCTGGAGCCACAGAGGTTCACTGCATTGCATCACTGTCCTGTTGCACTGCTGTCATACTGCTGGGCTGCAAAGACAAATTTGGAGGAGAGGGGATGGATTTACAGTTTGTGTGGGGGTCTCTGGTGAGGTTTAGTACCTGAGGACATACTTTTGTCCTTTTGTATGGAAATAACTTCAATCTCAAAAAAAACCCACATCCAAACCAAAAACCAAAAATGCAGCACCCTAGTATCTGAAAACTATTTTCCAAATAGTTCCTGTCTGCCTAAAACAAATCCCTGGGAACTAAACTATTTAATTCCACATTTGGGCATCTCAAACTTGTTGTATCCCATACATTTATTCCGATCTACTCACTGCTTGTATTAAGCCAGTATTAGTCTGGTATGCTAAATGTAGAGAACAGAGAGTAAGAATGACCTAATATTAAACATAAGCTCCATTTATGTATTTTCAAGTGATCAAGTTAATCTGTGTGTACATCTTGAATGTGACAGTCACTAATCTGCCACAGCAGTTCAAACCAGCCCCTTTAAAGGAGACATTCTGCACCTAGAAGGTGCAGAGAAGTGATTCTGCACAGATCTCTGAAGATAACAATAACTGCCATAAGGTTTTACAGCACCTTCTCAACCATAACGCACCATGAAAATGGAGCAGATCATGAAAGATATTCTAGCCTAACTTTTAGCAAAGCTTCTGAATGGGGTCTTGCTAAGAAATGTGAAAATGCAGAAGATGATGGCAAATTGACTCAAGCAGAAAGACTGGATTATAATTCCTATTCATACCCTTGGTGACAAAATAAGTTTTAGTCAAGATTTGCACATAGCTGTACTATACATAGAAATCCACATATTGCCTTGATATAGTACTCCCTCTTTCAGTAGAGGATAAAACTGGAGTCTTGTCTCAGGTGCACATTGTTGTCTATATGGGCACGGTTTGTCTGAAACTCTGGAAACAACCAGATTTTTGCCTATCTGGTTTTTCTTAGAGAATTAAAAGTAAATAATCCCAGGGTGTGGTAGGGCTTTTTGGTTGTTGCATTTGGGGTTTTTTGAGACAGGAGTGCTGCATTATGAACTTTTGTATCTGTAAAGAGTGTGCTACAGCCAAACAGCTTGAATCTTGACAACAGATTATGTTTTGCAGATGATTTTGGAACACAGCAAGAAGAAACACTGTCTATTTAGACACTAAGAGAAAAGTAGGGTGAAATTTACTTCTAGATAATGGTTCCATTTAGATAATAAACTATGCAGCAAAATACACCATAGACAGTCATAATTTAATCCTAAAGACTATAACAAATTCTGAATTACTTTTATTCATCTGCCGAAAGTGTTTCAGAATGATAAAAAATTCATTTTGTCAAATGTGAACATGCCCGAATACCAAAGCATCCTCTCACAAGACAATTATGGCTTCATCCTGCTGCTGAAAGGCTAAACATGTCTATCAGCTATTACATTTTACTTCTAATAATTTTGACCTGAATACCAGCTCAATTAGAAAAATCTGACTTTACATGCATTAACATACACAAGCAATGCATTCCTTGAAGAAAAAGTTGGGGCCCAAAGCTTGCTTCAGCAAACTGATCTGTTCTAGAGTTAAGAAATTATTTGTCTGGGAACATCTTATAGTCGAGTAGGGAACTGAAGAGTGATTTCACTCCATCATATATTCAATCTCAGGCCTGATTGCAGTTTATGAACTGAGTTAGCAATTGAAACAGATTAATTTTGCTCTATTCTAGCCTATTTTTTATTTTGCAGAAAAAGATGCTGGCCTTTCAATGTCTCAAGTTTGCCATCAAGCTTGGTAGCGCTTCTTTATATCCATTGTAGGCTGAGAAACACAGTAGTGTTTGTATATGCATCTTTTAAGACCTCTGCACCATTTGTATCCATCAAAGTACCATTTTAAATACTAATATGAAAATTACAACGACTGAACTTTCATTTTTGAAGGGCAGAAAGTAGACTTTGGTAAAGATGCATTTTGGAACAGACAGCAAGGAAGAATTAAGATTTCACCTTAGAACCAATGACATATAAAATACACGCATGCAACCTGACAGACTGTCCTTTTCCCTGTTCCTGTATCACCTTCTGTACTCAACACCCAGGACAGATGTAGTCTGAATTCAGTCAGTCCACAGTAGGAAAAAGAAATTCCCTCTCCATTGTCAAGGGATCAGACTGTGATCACCTTCCTTCCCCCAGAAGCATCAGGCTCCCCTTTTCTGTGGCTGGTGTACCTGGCCTTTCCTCCACAAGTCAAACTGCAACCACACAGGCTCCACAACAGCATATTCCCTCAGCTGTGGATGCTTCCCATTTCTCGTCTCCTAGTACATCCCGTTGCAAGGTTGCTGAGATATCTGCAAACTCTTGTCTTGGAATATTTCATTGTCTGTACAGATCTTCTCTGCATCAGGTGGCATGTTCCCACTTTCCTCCTAAACTCTGTGGAATAAACACCTTGCTTTGAAATGCAAAATGCTGCACTAGTTGTACAGACACTGTACTGGGCAATGATTGGTTTCCAATAACTGGAACTGGTAAAAAGTATTGCCGTGTGTTTACCTGACAGAGAGCTCAATAGACTTTTAATTACAGTTGTGCATCTGGTTTGTGGGCTTTAGGGTGCTCAGCTGGCACCTATGTCTTTCTCCCAGAGGAAGAATCAGTAAAATTGTACCCTCTGTGAACTTTACTCCTTGAGTCTTGCCACAATTTTTCCTCTAACTGAAATCTTTCCAAATGCAAAACTGTGCACTTGTGAAAATATGTCAGAAACTTTAAGGAGGTGAACACTTCTCTACACATCTTCTGGACAGAACACAAAGCCCCTTCTGAGACGACATCCCTTGTCACTACCAGACATAGTTCATTAATTTGTGAATTTTATAGACAAAGGGACATTTTCCTATGCAAACTTTATTATGACAAGCTCTTTCCTACCACCCTTAAGGAGATTGCTTTCAATGGGCCAGCAGTGATGCTCACTGCCACAGCAATCACAGTCACAGTCACTCATGTATTTTCTCAGACTGAATGTTCAGAACATGTCCCTGAAGGGGATGTCTTTGAATAGCTTAGTCAGAATTGTATTTAGCAACTCTCTTTTGACCCTGGAACATGGAGGACTTGAGTCAGCAAGTCTGCAATGACTGTGTTTCTACAGACTTCATCACTCAAAGAAAACTCATGGACGGCGTGATGTTTGAGAGAGATACTTAATTATGGCATCAGAACATCTCCTCTCATTTATCAGCAAACAGCTTAGCAAAGACCACAGCTGATGTAGCAGTTGCTTTAATTGGTTTCTCTAAAGTTAAATCAGAAATCTAGGCCTTCCTTTCCTGCTTTAGATACAGTGGCATTTTGGAAAAGCTCTTATTTTCCTGGCAGAAGCACACAGTATATCAATAAATTAATTTCTTTTCCTCAGAGGTTTCTGTTACATCTAATTTAAAATTGCATTTTACAGATAAAATATGTTTCTGAAACAAGAGGTGGAGGGCCTTTGATGCTGGGGACTTTTCTCCTCTGTTGTTTTTCCCTACAGTCCAGGAATGAGAAGATCACTGTAGCTAAATCCAACCACTACAGCCAAGCACAAGCTGTTCTAATTCGTTGGGTTTTTTTTTTTTTTCTGTGGTGCCCTTTGTATTTTGAGCTACACTACTGCCCAGCACTGCAGTGCATATTCCCACACAACAGCTACCAGCTCCTGAGTCACTGGGAAATTGAAAACCAAGCTGTGATTCAGCAAAATGCCAATCAAACTGGAAAATAATACTATATGTAGCTCAGAGTAAACCACAAGAACTCAAAACCCAAAGGACAATAAATGCTGAAGAAAATCATTACTTTTCTATGAAAGAATATTCTTCATTAGAATGGCGTCATCCATCACCAGCTGTTACAGCAGTTAAAATAAAAACAGCTACAAACACATCAATATCTCAAATGCTACTGTTTCTTTCTTTCTTCCTTTATGCATAACAAGCTTAAAATAGACAACTTTATTAGTGCTTGATTTTTACAATGCCTTGTTCCTGCCAGCCCGAGATTTCACTCTCTAAAATCTTTTTAAAATGCAGGCTTCATTTGAGCATGGCTTTGGTCAACCTGACAGCTACCTTGTGAAATTCCCAAGTTGGAATTCCCAAGCCTGATTTCAGACAACTTCCAGGTAATGAGAGAGTTTTAACCTTCCCCTTATCTGGCCACCTTAGAAAGCAGGAGAGACCCACAACAGAGAGGACTCATGCAGGGTCTGTGGTTAACCTTTCCTCTTATGGATTGGTTAAGAAAATTCTGAGCCCATAGTGAGCCTTGAAGGGAGCAGAGAGGAAATATTTTTGATTTCACTGATTAATTTCTGAGGACCCTGAAGAAGCCAAAAGGGTTTCCACACAAACTGGGAGGGTGCCTGGTTAGACCAGCCCACTATTCCCAGCCATAAGCTTCTTCCACAGATTTCTTTTATGAAAAGCAGCATAGACCTCACCCCACGCAGCAAAACATGTGAACTTACTCCTATGCACTGTCTAATTAGTCTCAGTGGAGAGTGAATCTCAAAATGTCAGCTCCTGCAAGTCATGCTGACCTATATCAGCTGAGAATCTGCCTTCTAAAGGCTCTCAAGAGGACATTAAATGGATTCAAGTGTGACATTCTCTATCACAGCTGCCTGTTCAAGGAGAGCTCTAGTGTAAAGGGTGAACGGGGAAGTTAGTGCAAGGTTGCAAACACTAAGTGCTTCAATGTCTAAACATTATCTTCTAGGATATTTCTATTTCAGCAGTGCCCTAGTCAGCACAGGGAGCTGACTGTGAGGCACAGTCACTTCCCATCCATACACAGAGCAATCTGCAACGCTGTGCACACAACCCTTGCTTTTGTTCACTTTATTTCTAGCTATTATTTTTCCTTGGCGTTTTGGGTAATGAACTCAAAAATGAGAGGAACACCCTACTCTATCCGGAAAGAGCAAAATAAAATCAAGAGCATGGGGAGAACATTTACAAGACTGGTCCATTATTTTTTGACATAAGTTTTCTGAATGAGTCTTATTTCTGACCTTCTGCATGCCACACTGGGGTGACACACAGCTTCCACCTGCCTCCATTTTGTGCTACCAGTGGCCATAGCCAGAAACCCAAGACAAGAGCAGTTGCTGAAAGCCACAGCTGGGCTCCTCCCTACTACACAGCTCAGTCTCTTTGGATAACAGCTCTTCAGAGTTTGGCAGACTGTCACGCTTTGCCGCTGCCCACGTGCAGAACAGCCGCACTCTTCTGCATCATGCTCAGAAGCATTAAAGAAGGACTCTGCTGCTGTGGTTTCCTTATAAAGCATACTCCTTGTCAGGAGCTGCTGCAGACTCCTTGTCTCCAGCTGGTGCTGGGGATGTTACATTTGCTTTAACATCTCTCACAATTCCATCATTCCAGACAAACAGCACCCAGAGTTTCTCTCTAGCTTCTCCAAAGCACAGGTAGCAGGACTGAGCTGTGCCTGCATCCCTCATCCACCCTGAGTAACAGGATGGGGAAAAGGAAAAGAAACCTTCCCCTTCCTTCCCACCTCTCTACTGGGTCCCTGCCTGCCTCAATTCTAGTAGCAGCCAAATGGCACTCAGCTGCTTCTTGGTGTGCCCACAGCAAAACTGCTATTTAACATCCATGGGAGATGGATCTGAATCAAAGAGCCCAAACCCAGAGCTGAATCCCCCAGGAGCATGGTGCGTACTGGTTTGAGGTCTTTCTTCTCTGTGCCACCAAGGCTGAAGATGCTATGCTGCAAGATAAGGCTACAAAAATTGGTATTTTACTTCTGAAATCAGCTGATTTCTCCTCCTTGACTAGAGAAATGAAGGAGATTACACAATTTTTAGAAAGAGAGAGAAAAAAGGAACTTCAATGCCCCAGGCAGCAATGCTAAAGCAGATGGTGAGATGTGCTGCGGGGAGAGATAACCACAAGGATTATAACAGCAAACCATGATCCCTGACTATTATCAAATAACTACTGAGGTATTTGTCAGAAAGAAGGATTTGTCTGAAATTCAGTGACATACTAAGGCTGAAATTTATAAAAGCAATGCTTTGTTGATGCTTCCACAAGGAACACAGACACAGCAACCATCAGAGAAAAACAAGAGTCGGCTGTGTAGATTCAATAGGATATATTTAAAAGGATTTTTGGTGTCAGGTTCCAACAACCAGTTTAAAATAGAGACCTATTACCTCAACAGCTTGTGGGAAATTAGCCTGGATAATGGCCATTTATGCTAATACTTGCAAAATGCGCTTGTGAAATGCAGAATGCCCACCCAAAACCACCTGGACACCCGCGTTGGGGAGCAGCAGCAGCAGATGCTTTTCTCTTTAAGACCCAAAGGCTCAGAGCATTAGCAGCTAAGCTTTGCCTGGGTTCATTTAAATAAAGAGTGAGGGTGATTTTTGTGGGAATCATGCCCTCTATTGATGCAGGTGAAACACTTTACTGAGATGGCGTTGCTGGCTGAAGTATGGCTGAAATACGTTAATAGCCAGGAAAGGGTTGGTTTTGTTTGTTTGTATAGGTTTTTAATGATAGTTTTCCAAATAACCCCACAAGAGATATCTCCTGACAAGGTCTACATAGAAATGCACTAACCTGGAAAAGTTTTTCTGGTCACTACTTACAAATTTTCCTCCTAGGATGAGCGTGAGAAGAGCAGGCCCACGTGTCCACCTCCCTCCGGTGACCATACACCTGAGATAAGAATAACAGTGTCTTGAGCAAACAGGAGCAGACAAGGCCATGCACTGCCATGTGCATGAGTTACTCCATTTGCAGGATTTTAGTGCCTGAGCTAAAAAAGAGAGCAAGAATGAGAAGACTAATAACAAATTAAATTTATAGAATAAATTAAGGCTTCACAAAGTATTTGTATTTCCTCATTTGTTCCTTCAGAAATTTGTCATTTACAAATCATATTTCTAACAAATATTGTCTCCCCAAAAAAATCAGAGGAGGCAACGAAACTGTTCAAATGTAGTATGTCGTATTCAGCATACAGAATACTCCAATACAGCAATACAGAACACATTAATTTTCCTTTAAGAGTGTTCTTTAAGCAAGGCTCTCTAAGCAAGCGTTTTATCTCCCTGGTGTATGAGGCTGCATTACATTGGCTCAGGTTAGCTGTACCATTAAAACATTGGGGCAGCTCCTCCAACCACTCTTTTTGGGCTTCTACCCTGTAGACTTTTCTAACAAGACCCAGGTGTTGTGTTCATTAGGGAGATTTCTAATGGCATTCACCCCAAGCCTTTCTAAAGTCTCACTGCTTTGTGCTGTTTTTGGATCCCTTTATTCTACATACCTATATGTATAGGATATGCTATATCCTTTTTCACGTTTGTCATGCTTGCTGGAGCTGTAAGCCACCCTTCCCAGCAACCAGCCATAGATGCATTATTTAATATCCTATGAGATGTATATTTTCTATTTTTATTTTTTTTAAAAATTCATTACAAGCAGTGATTTCAAATCTTGATGCAATTCTTGGATGCGAGTTTCAAACAGATTGGCTGCAGGGTATGTGCATAGACACACACTTGGATGGAAAAAAATCTGAGGAGTTCTGTAAAGACTTGCTATTTCTATCTCAGAAGTGAATGTGTTATCAGAGATCAAGACATAAAGCTTGGGAAACCGCTAGTGTGGTTCAGACTTACAAACTTAAAGCCAAGAAATCTGGCATCTGCCCAATAACAATACTGGCTGATTCTCAACAGAAAGAGAAAAGTCTCATAACGGTCCAGGAAACTTTGGAAATGTTAATTAAATGTTGAAGTTAAGATTTTAAGTCAATGCACTTAGCCTGACCCCCTGTTTGCATTGCTGCCTCTGCCTAGCAAGAGACAGCCATCTGTCATGCAGCTGCACTGGCTTTCCCAGGCCTCACCATTTCTCCATAGGGAGACAATATTCATCACCTACTGCCCACATGAAGTGTCCCTGAAAGGGACAGGGGAGGCAAACACCTTCCCTCCTACATTTCTTACGCGCCTTGTCCTGGGGTGGCTGGGACTGCTGTCCCACAGCCTGGGGACAAGTCCTGCTCACCCTGCTCGGGTAAGAAACATTAGCATGGAGGGAGTTCCCAGGCTCGGGTCATATTCCTGCAGATTTAACATAGACCAAAGAGAAAAGGAATACCGATTCCCAACCCTTAGAGACTCCAATACATGCATATGGGGAGACCTTACAGCATTTCAGTACTTAAAGGGGAGCTGTAACGAAGATGAGCACAAACTTTTTAGCAGGGTCTGTTGTGACAGGACAAGGGATCGTGATTTTAAAATTAAGGAGGTTCAATTTACATAAAATGCAAGAAATTTTTTACAATGAGGGTGATAAAATACTGGCACAGGTTGCACAGAGAGGTGTCCCTGGTCATGGTAAGGGGTCAGACTGGATGATTTTTAAAGATCCATTCCAACCCTAACCCTTCTTTGATTCTCTGATTACAGACAGAAATTTACCCTGTGATAACATCTTCACTGGGCATGAAAAATGAAACCCAAATGCAAAAGAATCCTAAAAATTCATCATTGCAATGAGACTGCAGCACCACTGAAAGCCCCATTGCAAAAGGATTCTCTCTCTCAAACTAGCTCAAACATCACAGGTGCTTTTGGAGGTGGCACAGGAGCACAGCAGCAAGGGGTTTGTTCATAGAAGACAATTATAGATGAACAGTTTTTTGGTTTCTTGCTCAGCTTGTCATGGTTGTGTACTTTATCTAAAAATGGATATGATCAAATAGTATATTCACCACCAATTGTTACTACAGAGCCCACTTACATTTGTTTAGGATAGATAATTATAATATACCATGCTACATCGTGTGCCATTAAACATATCCACAATCATTTTCATCACCTCGTAAATACACGTACTGCTTTATATACAAGGGTTTGACATAAGAGTCATATATAAGGGGAGAGTGTGCTGGAGACAAAACAGGCTTCTCAGCTAAGCCTTTCCCTGAGAGGAGTCTGATCAAACATGCTTTCCCATGTTCTGTATTAAGTGGCTGATTTCTTTTTAACCCTGAATAGTAAGATAGTCTCTGGGAGTCTAAAAATCTCATAGAATAATTAGTCATAACTTAGCAACTTACATCATCAATATATTCATTAGTTCATAGATTGGAAGAAAAACTTGGAGGTTTCGAAGCCAACTCCCTGCTTGAAACAGAGTTGATACCAAAATTACATGAGGCTTTTCATGGTCCCACCCAAAAAGGGTTTGTACACCTCCAAGGACAGAGATCCCACAACATTCCTCAACAGCCTGTTTCAGTGTAAAGACTGTCACGGTGAGGAACCCTCTCCTAGTACCTGATCAGAATTTCCCTTGGTGCAAATTGTGTCCTTTTATCCTTATACCTTGGAAAAGATGTCCTCTATAACCCTCATTAGGTACCTGGAAACAGCAACTAGATCCTGGCCACTAGATCCCCTTTTAGGCTTTTTACCTCCCTGGTGAACTTGGTTCACCTCCCAGGAAAGGCAAATTCAGATGTGTTATGCCAGTCCTGGCCTCTTGCAGAGTGCCTACTGAGGTGAGAGGAAATGCATTTCCATTCACCTAAACTGTCATTTTCAAGCCAACTCCTAATTAGAGCTGACTATCGGGAAGATTGATTTTAAACATCAACTGTTTTCCTCAATAACCACGATTCCTATTCTGGTCCCACATCAGGAGCAGCAAAACAAGCAGAGCACAAACCACTGTTATTTTTGCTGCTTCTAGCTCAGCCAAACCCAGGAAACAGAGTTTCTCTAGGGACAGGACCACCCTGTGAAACTGCCAGGCCAAGGAGCTGTGGTTGCGGATGGAAAAACAGTCTTCCATGTACAGGGTTTTCATATCAGCTTGTGCTTTTTCTACATCCGTACTGATCTAGTTCTCTTTTTGTTTGCCTCACAGTAGGAAAACACTGAAAATAAAAAACCTGGGCAGTTGATTTATAAGCCTTTTGGAGAAAAGACTGCCATTCTTACACTTTCCATATAGTACCAAGCAAGATGCCAGATCTTAAACAAGAGATTCATAAATAGGAAGGTGTATTACGAGGCACATAAGAAAATAGTACATATACTAAAAAGCCTCTAACTTGTCTTGCATTCAGAGCCATCAATGGCTTAGCAATCCTCTCAAAAGAAATCCTGTTAATTTTAACATTGGGTTATGAACATGGGCCTCTCCCCTGATTAACTGAGAACAGATGAGGCATCTCTGCATCAGCTGTTCACACTGCTGCCTGTGTTGTAAATGCCAGGGTGATCAGATTTCTCCTGCTTTTTTAGATATTTCCACTGCGATTTCCTAAAATAATAAAAATGTTTAAAAATTACCCAGTAGTATTACCAGTGGTCATAATTTTTAAAAGGAGATTAAAAAGCTGACTAAACTGCTTTTGGGACAGCTCTGTTTGCATTGTCTGTACCCTTTGCTGACCACGCAAGTGGGCAAGTGCATTGAGAATCACTGGGTGCAGGGAGCCCTCTCCTCGTGCCCCCTGCTTGTGTGGGGTCAGGCTGGCTTCCTGTGCCTACAGACTCCTGGGAGGCATGAGGAATAATAGCCACATGCCCCTGTTGCACTTAAATCAGGGGCTTCCCACCCTCACGCCCCTGAATAACTAGTCTTATTATTCTTTGCAAAGGAAATAATCTCTTGGGATGACAGTAGCATTTATCTATGCCTTTTTTGGCACTTGATAGGCAAAGTCATGTACCAGCAGGCTTTTCAAAATGGGAATTGTTTCATCTCATGTCCTCTGTAGTTCGTTCTTTTAACTGAGCTTTTTCTAAAGCACAGATGAGAGCTAATGGTGCCCACCACACAACGGTGCAACATAGACAACATTGTAAGTAACCACAGTGTGTACTTGTGTCCAAGAAGGCCAATGGTATCCTGGGGGGCATTAGGAAGAACACTGCCAGCAGGTCGAGGGAGGTGATCCTGCCCCTCTGCTCAGCCCTGATGAGGCCACAGCTGGAGTGCTGTGTCCAGTTCTGGGCTCCTCAGGACAAGAGAGACATGGAGTTCCTGGAGCAGGTCCAGTGGAGGGCTACAAAGATGATTAAAGAACTGGAGCACCTCTCTTAGGAGAAAAGGCTGAAGGAACTGGGCCTGTTCAGCCTCAAGAAGAGACATTTGAGAGGGGACTTCATCATTGTCTGTAAGTATCTGAAGGGTGGGTGGCAAGAGGATGGACCAAGCTCTTCTGAGTGGTGCTGAGCAATAGGACAAGAGGCAACAGGCAGAAACTGACGCACAAGAAGTTGCACCTGAACATGAGGAAGAACTTCTTTATTGTGCAAGTGACCACACACAGAACAGATTGCCTGGAGAAGCTGTGGAGTCCCCCTCAGTGAGGATACTCCAGAACCGCCTGAACACAATCCTGTGCCATGTGCTCTGGAGGCCCTTCTTGAGCAGGGAGGCTGGACCAGATGATCACTGTGGTCGTTTCCGACCTGACCCATCCTGGGATTCTGTGATTCCGTAACCTTTCAAAAATATTTGCTTTCCAACATCACCAACTATTCATGTTTTGTGGTGCAAGCACCCACTTACATAACAAACAGACATGCTTATGTGTCAATAATTTTTCTTAAGCCATGCAGAGATCTGGAGAAAGATCACAACAAGAACTAGGCCAAATTCTAAATACTGGTCTCAAAAGCCCATTAAGTTACAGGTCCAGTTAGAATTTGACTTCAGTTTACACTTGAGATTGGTCTGTAACCTAAGATCTGTAGCAGCTGAAATTTCTGCTTTTCCTCTAACTGGCTCTTATTACAGCACTTTGGCCAACACAGGGCCAGATTGCTTGATGAGGCTGTGAAATACCCATATCCATCTGTGGAAAGGTGTGGAGAAACCCATGGTTGGTGCTGAGCAGGGATTTGACCACAGACCCCTGTTGTGCTCCGATCTGAAGTCTGCTGTGGCTCCAACACCTCATTCTGATTCCCCCAGTTCCAGCTTGATTCCCAAGGCATTTTCTGTCGTTTCCTCTGACATGCACTGGATCATCACTTGTGCTTTGGCGTGATGTCCCGTCGGCATGTGCCCAAACTCTGCAGCAAAGGCACATCAGCAGCTTCTGGAGATGGCAGGGCTTGGTATCTCTGTTTTCAGCTCTTCAGTCAACACAGCTGGTGGTCAAGGGTAAAACAACAAGCAGAACTGTTTGGTTTTGGGGTTTTTGTAAGTGTGGGAAGAACTTTTATTTTAAAAATAATGATGTCTTGATGACTGCATTAGGCTAGATTTCAAGGAAGAAAAACACCATTTTCAAGATGTAACAACCCAGGAGCTAAGCTTGCTTCTTGCTTTCATTGTGGTCAGAGCTCAGCCTGGGGCTGAGACCTCCCTTATTTTCATGCTCTCTGTCTTTGCTTCTCCTTCTTTATCCTTTATTCAGCTTCAGACACTCATATACACATTGCTGAAACTGTTATGGTTGCCATAACACCCCTTTACTGCTCAACTACCTCTGCCCTTTCCCCTTTCAAGCCCTCCGTAAATCACCCTCTCCTTCATGACCCTCTCATAGTCCCCATCATCAGAGATACTGCTACAGGCTGTGTTTTACTCTGCAGAAATCAAAGAGCTCTTCTTCTCAGGCCCACGTGCCACTGTCTCTGGTTATTCCTGTTGGTCTTCATTTTCCAGACTCCACTCCTTTACAAAGTTGCCATGACAAGAAGTGCAGATAGCGCTTGACCTGAAGCTGTCAGGCCACTCAGTCCTCTTATGGAACTGGTGTCTTCTCAACAGTGAAATCCAGGGGGAAAAAAATCCCCTTATCATTTCCCCATGACACCTAGAACCTGTAGAGCAGATGTTTCAGTGAGCTACACACAATGATGCGTAGGTGAGAAAACAGTAATTATGGTCTAGCAGTATGAAACATGCATAGTAGTGAACTATGACAGCTCTTTATGGACTGAAGTAACTGGGGCATATTATGGGCTTTCTTTGTTTTCCTAATCATCAGTCAAGTCCTGAATAAGGTGAAAAATCAGCTTTCTTTTAAAATATTCTGATCATTTTCTATGCAGGCTTTATTGAGCAATCAGCATTAAAATTGCATTCCTGATCTGTGCTTTAGATTAGAGCACCAAAAAAAACAAAAACAAAAACAAAACCAAAAAAACCAAACCCCCCCAAAAAAACAACCAAAACCACACCAAAAAAACCCCAAAACATTACATTTTTGAAAAAAACTTCGATAGCTCCAAAACCATGTGTTGTTACTTAATTTACTGGCAGCAGAAATACCTGCAACTCCATTTTTTCTTAATGTGTGTCAACAACACATCAGTGATGCTGCTATGCATTATATGCTTCTAGCAATTATTCAGTTTACAGGTACAATTGAAAAAAAAAATACATTTCGGTAGCCGTACTATCAAGGAAACATTCAAAAGTGGCTTAAAAGGGACAATTATTAGACATATTTCAAAATGAAGTATTAATTTCCATGGACCTGCATACTGCTGGTAGCAATCACTTCAGCAGCAACCACCACTAACATGCAAGTTAGCTACTTGTAAAATGGCAGCACTGCTTATTTGGGAATCTTCCAGCAGTGATGAGCTGCAGTTTCAGTGTGATTCCACACAAGTTAAGCTTAAAGTTCCCCTAGTCTTCTTCAGAATTTGTCTGATGCAGAATTAATTCCATATGGTTTTATTACTTGAAATCAGTGATGTAGTCCAAGTAAGGCTTTGGAGATGCTGAATGGGGCGGTTCTATTACAAAAAGTGCATGAAAGGATATCTCTGTAGAATCATAGAATCATTTATGTTGGAAAAGACCTTTAAGATCAGCAAGTCCAACCATTAAGCCAGTGCTGTCAGGTCCAGCACTGAACCATTTCGCTAGGTGCCACATCTACATGTCTTTTGAATAACTCCAGGCATAATGACCCAACCGCTTCCCAGGCACCCTGTTCCAGTGCTTGACAGCCCTTTCTGTGCAGAAATTTTTCCTAATATCCAATCTCAACCTTCCCTGGCACAGATTAAGGCCATTTCTTCTAGTCCTGTCACCTGGGAGAAGACACCAACCTCCGCATCACTACACCCTCCCTTCAGGCAGTCGTAGAGAGTGATAAGGTCCCTCTGAGCCTCCTTTTGTCCAGGCTGAACACCCCCAGCTCCCTCAGCTGGTCCTCACAGGATTTGTGCTCCAGACCCTTCACCAGTTCCTTTGTCCTTCTCTGATCTTGTTCCAGCATCTGGATGTTTTACTTGGAGTGAGAGTCCCAGAACTGAACACAGGATTCAAGGTGTGGACTTACCAGTGCCGAGTACAGGGGGACAATCCCTGCCCTGCTCCTGCTGGCCACACTGTTGCCGATCCAGGCCAGGATGCCACTGGTTCCTTTAGCTAGCAATGTGTTTTACAGAAAACAATGGAGACATGAAGAGGAGAAAGTATTTGGTGCAATGAAGTTGTGTTGGTTTTTTGGTGTTTTGATAGCAATCTGAGGTATCTCAATGAAGAGCTAGCCCGTCTCATGGTATTATCTCAGCTAAACTAGAAATTTGAACAGTCCAAGAGGGCACTAGTGATAACAATTGGGTACTACATAGAAATTCTTTAGCATAACTGTTATCAAGTTCGACGGGGCTTTCTGCAACCTGGTTTAATGAAAGGTGTCCCTGCCTACAACAGGGTGTTGGAAACAGATTATCTTTAAGGTCTTTTATCTTTAGTGCCTTTTAACCCAAGCCATTCCAGGGTTTTTTGATAGGCAGAGGTGGTAAACTCTGGCCCCTCATTTCAATTCCCATAAATAAGGGCTGGAAAGACAGAGATATTTTTCTGCATTGAGTACAAATGACCACAAAAGCACAAGTAAAGTATTGCTTTCATCAACTCTGTGTGCATACAGATGACAAAAAGGACTGAGAAATGCCTTTTTGTTAAGCTATAAACCACAGAACCATATGTCTATTGACATCCTTTTGAAACCTTAATCAGTGAATATTATTACTGCATTTGCTGCCTCTCTAAATATGAATTATTCTCCTCACTCTGGAAGAGAACTCTGGCAAGAAATGTATGAAGTGGGTATTAGGACCGCACCACCCTTGTACAAAATATTATATATAAACCCACAGGTATGAAGAAGATTAATTCTGGTCACCATGGCATAGACTCATAAAGCTGCAAGTAATAGGCCTTACTTAAGAAGATACCACTTTTTGCTCTAACCATGCCTTCTCCCAGGCTCGTGGCATACATCTGTTGTTTCTATCATATTAAATACACACGGNACAGTACTGTAAATACAACATGTGTTTATAAAGTCCTGGGAAGGTGTCCAAATTATCTCAGACCACATTTAAATGGTTTTATTGTGCACGCTTAATTTAATACCTGGCGTTTTAGATATGCCAGAATTATATGCACAGCCTGCTACTGCCATTCAGTGGGAGTTACTGATATAACACTGGAACAGCACACAGAAAAGGGTGCCAACACTGCCAAATAGGAAGAGTTCCTGACAGAGAGGTCCGTATCTATTTCAAGGTCTTGAAAGAGGTTTAAAACATACAAAATAAATCACCGTAGTATGTGACAAGGTCTATTGCAAACAAAGAGAGTGTCCTATCGCCAAGAGGTTTTTTCTCTCCCAAGGTTTCCTTGCCAGAGGGCTGCTCACAGACCCTCATTTCTTGAAAGCCATGGGAGTGCATGTTTCTCTATTGGTATGGTAGCAAAGCCCCACCATTAACCAAACCTTATTGTTTAATCTTTATTGGTCCCAAGAAGATCCTACAGCAATGCAAAAAAACTGTGGCTTTCTTTTTACCATACTCCCAATAGTGCTGTAGATCAGACCCTGCTTGTTTCCAAAACACAACAAATATCACCGAGAAAATGATTTTGAAAAGTTGTTTTATCCAGCATGTAGCAGAAGCCCTACTACATACCATAGTTCTTTCAAAACCCATTTGCAATAAAGGGTTTGCAAATCAAAGCTCCTGCAAAGCACAGAAATCTGTGCAAGAAGGGTGGGGAAGAGGGTACTTCTGAGATAGGGAAATGTACCCTTGCAGTTAATCAATATGGCCACAAATGATTGTCAAATGAGTGCCACACTCTTCCTAGGTTTGGCTTCAGCTGGAGCTTATGTTAGTGCACAGCTTCGTGTCAGGGACAAAAATGACCTTACAAGAGCTGTTGTTTTATCAAGACAGTCAAGACAATTGCAGAGGACAAAGGTGAGGAAATAAGAAATATTTCCTAATGAGCATGTGCTATATACCACAGTAAACTGCAAGTGGTGATACATTGCATTGGTGCTGGATGCCCCCCTCATTTCACTCCAGCAAGGCACTGGCCTCATTGGTGGGAGTGTCGGGATGGCGAGAGATGGTCCTTGCCTTGCCTTTCCTTGTCCTTCTCTCTTTTATAATGATTCTATTATGCTACCTGTAAATTAATTCCTATTGTATTCTTCATGCACATGGCACTGGCCTTATCAAAAATACGCATCTTAGGCGTTGAAGTCATCCTAGTTTGTGGTGAGTTTATCCTCACAACTTATATAGCTTCATGTATAAGTTTTCACACAAGCAGCAGCCTGCCTTCAACAAGCCAGTAACCTACATAGAAATCCTGTACATCAGCCAAAGGATTTCCACACATCTAAGTACCAGCAAAACAAACACTTAAAAGTTTATCCTGGACGTAAAGATACATGATTAAAATTTTGCTTAGTCTGTGCTAAATGTGAGCCTGTGTTAACCTAAGGAGGTCTGGGACAGAGTGTTAGCAGTGTTACAGCTATTTCAGCAGCACTTTTAGCTGGAGTAGCACTGCAGAGTGTGAAACAAGTCCTGTCACCTCTTCCCATCCCGCTGTTCTGCTCATCAGGCAAAACCACCAGCAGGCCAAAACCAGCTTCTGGATGGGCAGCGATGCTTCATGCCTGTCACTTTCAACTATTGCTTTGCCCTGCTCTTGAGCCTGTAAAACACATGGCCCAGGGTGCAGCTAACACATGGTTAGCTTTTGCAAAAGAAGGCAGAATCCCTAAATCATGTTGCAGGGATAATTCTCCCCCAGGAAAGAGAGAAAGACAAATCTCGATCTCACAAGTTAGCATGTGTATCACTGCAGCAGTATCAGGAACATTTTTGTTACGGACTCCTCAGGGGAAAGTCTGAGGGAAAATATTCTTTTCCAGAAAGTTTGCGAGCTGAAACTCATGACTTTCAGAGTATGAAAGCCTGTGTGCAATTCTGCCTTATATCCACAGGTGTCAGTGAAAGACCAGAATTTCTGACATTTATGGGGCAAAAAATCACTGAGTTGGATTAAACCACAGAAGTTTAACATAGCTTAACTCCGTGACTGTAGGCTCATCATCTGGAAAACAAGCAGGTTTAAAAGACTTCAAGAGACATTTCCTGGCAAGTTCAGAAAAAAAAAAAAACATTCCTAGAATGAGGCAGGCTGAACAATTCAGCAGAGTAGTTCCTTTCCACACTGGTCTAATCCTTTCCTTTGTGGAATAAAACCCCATCTCTTTTTCTATAATTCCATAGGCCAGCCACCTTCACTTTCCCCATCCCATAGCTCCTTCCATGTGCCAAATTCCTAGTGTGTTTTCCCTTCATTTCCCTGGACTCTGCATGTCCAGGCTCATGCTCTCTGTCATCACTGGATAGCTCTGCCTCATTTGTACTTTTCCACACCAGTTCCATCCAGACACTTAGTGCCTCCTGCAGCCCTGCAAATTAAGGCTTCCCAAATTGTCACTACTCTAAGCGCTGCTGGAGGAGTGAAGGAGAGGAGAAGCACCTTAGATGTGGCTGTTTTGCAGTCCCCACACCCAGCCCAGGCTCATGGCATACATCTGGCTCTTGCAGTCACAAAGGCAAGATGGGTGTCAAGGAGAACTCTTGTGGCCAAGAGAGGGGATGGATCCTGGTAGCTGTCCTCAGGGCATGTGATCAACTAAACAGCTGCACTCTCCATGGGGTCTGCCTGTGCATAATGCTGTGCTATTTGCATCTTTGTGATCTCCATTCAGGCAGGGTGCTCCTTCAGGAGACACAGGATACAGCATCCCCTTGCAGGAACCACCTGGCACCATTTGGGGATGTGTCCCGATACACACCTCCTACACAGGAGTTACAGATGTAAAGCACCTCTTTGCTGTGAGGGAGAAAAAAGCATATAATCCTTCCCAGCAGATCACTGCTCTGTATCATCCTAGCTGTGTGAGCAAATGCCTACTGATTCTTCATTTGTGAAAAAAACCCTGTGTCACACACTCCTTCCCAGGGTGGTGTACACATGCTCCTCACCACAACTTCCCTGCAGAAAATCCTTCCTGACAGGGAACACGCTGTGGTGTTAAATCGCCCTCCCTTGTCAGAACAGAGCTACAGATCAAGCTGGAAGACAGCTACATGGCTGCTCCGGTCATTCCATGATGCAGCTGAGAGTGACCTTGGCTTCAGATGAGAGCAGTGCTGCTACCAGCTGCTGAGGCTGGCACAGTCCCAGCCAAGCCAGGGCACGAGGGAGCTCCTTGGACAAGCACAATCAGCTGCAGGATGAGGCTGAGCTGCTTTGCCTCTGACAGACATCTCAAGAAGGGACAACTGGGTACAGCTCCTTCAGACAGCCAGGAGCTGGGACTGCAGTGCCTGCAGGTCTGTGGCCCTTCAGAGGTTTTAGCACTGCAGTTCTAGAAAAATTAATAGAAGGCATGTAAACATCTTCACCCATCCTATGGAAACTCTCACTGCTGTGAGATCTTACTTTCCCTGATTTAACTTTTTTAATTTAAGGTTTACAATGCAGAGAATTTGAAAATTAGGAAGGAACTGAGATGGATGTTACCAGTGAAACTCACGAAGTAACAATTGTTGCAATTGGGATGCTGTTAGCATGTTATTGAGAAGAATAATTATGCATATGATTTTTTCTGAAGTGTGGAATTTCTCGCTTGCAGGAGAAGGGGATAAGGTGCAATGCTTCAATCATGCAGGTTTCTTAAAGAAATGAGAAGGTGGTCCTATGGAAAAACATGGGAAATTGTTCCCTGAGTGAAGGAAATAATATATTAAGAAAATTTCGCATTGTGCAATGAAAGTTAACATAAATTCTTACTTTAAAAAAAATAAAATATATGGATATATTTATATATGCAGGTATAAATATTATGCCATAGTGAAAAAATAATGTTTAAATCTGAAGTGTGGTAAAAATTTCCAAACAAAAATGACTGTTCATGAGATTTTATGTCAAGTGTAAGCAGATGTAGAACTGCATTATGCTAACTACTGTATCTTTTGAAAACTCCACTTAACTTCCAACTGTTCAAAAATCCTTCGGATGTAACTGGGAGAGCAACCAAACCAACACTACAGTCTGCACAGACTTGCATTAATCTGCACTGTTTACTGCCAGTGAAGTAGTTTCATGCCTAAGAGTTTACAAATAGTTCTGATTACTGAAAACCTCTCCAGCTGCCCTTCTTCATCATAATGTTTAAAGCATCTACACAGTATTCAAGGGAAAAGTTGTAATTATTTTATTGTATTGTCCCATTGAGATAATTTGAGGTTTGGTGATTTTTTTTATTTGGAGGAAAAAAGTTCCATTAGAACTAGCTCCAATCCTGTTAGTCTTGCAGACTACTCCAATTATGTGTTAGGAAGGAGAAACAAGTTGCCTATAACTTCTCTCTGAGGTTGTTTCTGAGCCCTGCAGCTCTGATCCTTCGTGATGTTCAAGCTTTCACCTCCCAACAGTGGCCACCTGTGTGCAGGTGTTGAGCTGAGCCATGGAGCAAACCTCTGAATCCCCGAGCAGTGCACAGCCCTGTCTCGCCAGCTGGCTGGCTGAGTCAAGGTGGTGTCACTGTGTCCTACCACAGCTGCACCCACGGCAGACAGGCAGCAGAGCCCTCGGGTGGGAGAAGTGTACAGGAGAGGGACAGGGAGGCACTATTGCTGAGCTTCTGCCTCTGGGAGGAGTAAAGCAATTTACTGGTGTTTGCATGGGGCAGGGCATGTTGAAAAGTACATTCAGCGATCTGCCTCTGCTGCAGATCACCCTCGTAGCTGCTAGTGTTTGTTGGCATCTCAGCAAGTTGGTTTGAACTAAGTTTTTAAGGATTTATAGCTAGAATTCTATTTTTTTATTTATTTTTGTTCTAGCAAATGAAACATTTGCTCTTTCTGTACAGCAAATCTTGAAGACAAAGCAACTCTAACTTCTGCAAGGGCTAGCAAATACTGTGCAGCCTCACCTGTTGAATGGATGAGAGTGTTGAATTTTTGAGTTTTACTTCAAGAGGTTTGCTAAAGGTCTTCTGGACTCTGCACTTAATCAAAGAAGGCTTCTTTTGAAGTAAGGAATGAGTTGGGATTTGTGGATTGTCTATACACAGAGGAAGCAAATAGTAAAGAGTCTATCAACTACTTCTACAGATGTAGATATAGAACTATATAAATTGTTTTGTAACAATATGGTGTGATTTATTTTGCATTCATGTTTTGGAAGAGTGTTAATACATGTATACCAGTTGAATTCTACATATTGTATGTGTATGCTTTTGGATAGAAAATAAACTAAGTGCTAGGCACTTTCTGCTGTGCTCAGCTTCGGGTGTTTCTTTTTTCCGAGATATTATGGTTATTAGAAGGCAATGACTTAATTGATGTACATGTGTGGATGTCCATCAGAAGGATCACACACAATGAGTTTGCACTGAGTTGCTGCCGCCAGTAGGATGATACTCATGCTCAGAGATGAAAACACAGAGGGAAATCTGCTACAATAGTAGCAAAGTATTGGCCAGAGTCTTTCTATTTAGCAACATTCTCTAAATGCAGTAATGTTTATTACTGCCTTCTAGAAATACCCTAATTATTTGGCCTATATGTACCACTTTATTCCTGCTTTGGAAAGCAATGGAAGTACATTTCAGAGCTCTGAAAGCATAATACCTCAAAGTACTAAAGTAGCAAGGGGAACAATAAAAATTCCTGTTGCTAGCATGTTAATGGAGACTTTTTTCATGTTAGGCATTCACCAGTGTGTGAATCTCCCTTTTGCTGGAAGTGTCCTGTGGCTTTTCCTGATAAGAATGCTGCATCTTTTGCACTACATCATAGGTAAACTATCTCCTGCTTGAAATCCTACAGAAAAATAAATTATTCATAAAAAGACCTCTCTAGTGTGAGGCGCAGGAAGGGCTATCAAGCTCTTCGAGGGTTTCTAGGGTTCTTTGCACTCTTTTTGAATAGGCAAAGAATAAAACTGAACATTTTCATCTGAAGTCATACATCACCATGCAGTTATCTGGCAATTCGTACAATGAAAATCTCTACAGTCAATCAGGTGTAAGGAAACATTTCCCTTTTTAATCTGCTAATAAGTATCAAAATAGAGTTCACACACCACTGCTTGGGCTGGATAGTTGTGGTAGTTTAGGCCAAAT
>VWZT01012171.1:0-30728 GCA_013397055.1 Pachycephala philippinensis
AAAACCCTTTTTCTCCATTACATAGTAACGAGAAATTCAGCCCTCCCAATAAACCACATCAAGCTGTCCCGTTTGTCCAACACTGTGCTCCCTTGTTCCTCTCTCTGATATTAACTCCAGCTCCACGGGGCTATACCACATGGAACATCAGGGACTCCAACCTGTGCTCCATCACCCCTGGAGCTGACAAAGGTGCAGGGAAAGCTGTGCCTGGCTGGTTTTCCTCTGGGCTGCTAAAGCTGCAGCCAGTGATGGATGGGATCCAGGCTGACCTCCTTCCAGCCTGGCTCAGCAGCTCCCCTCTTGCTACGGCCCTTCTGACATTTCTGGGTTTGAACACATAACATGCAGCTAGGCTGTTTTCTCTTTCCTCTCCCAAAAAGATTAAAGCATGAATGAGGGGAGAGTGATTGCTTAAAGGCAGGGCACATCTGTAATGTTTTGAGACACACCAGAGCACCAGGAATTTGAGATTCTCACTACAGAGCTTTCTACAGCCAAGAGTTTCAAAAGAACCCACCATGAGAGCTGTTGCAAGGAGCAGCCACAGCTCTATTGCTGAGAAGATATGTGCACATCTTTTTTAAAATCTATTTTTTAGTAAATAAATAAAATATTTTTGAGGCAAAAGTTGTCTCTTGAAACTTTCAGATCTGGTAGGTCCTGGACTAAACCTTCTGGTAACTGCTAGCACAAAGTTCTAAAGACAGAGGGTACAACATTTTGGTATCTCTGTGGCCATAGGTGGCTCCAAACTAAACATTCTCACATGAGAAAATGAAAGGTGTCATACAAATTCTTTGCCTTGATCAAAAATGATGATAGCTGCATTGCTTCTCTTCTGCCAATGTGTTACATTGTATTAAAACCACATTTTTACCTATTAATTGCAACGGATATTTTTTTTTTTGGATTGTCCTCATTGAAGCTTCTGGGAGTACTTCAAGAACCAAAGGAAAATTCATTTTTCCCTTT
This sequence comes from Pachycephala philippinensis, assembly GCA_013397055.1. Taxonomy (NCBI): domain Eukaryota; kingdom Metazoa; phylum Chordata; class Aves; order Passeriformes; genus Pachycephala; species Pachycephala philippinensis. The sequence goes on from VWZT01012171.1 coordinate 976, forward strand.
TTTCATATAATCCTTCAGTTTTCAGCAACACATTCAGACCAGTAACTGAAATGTTTTGTTTGACCACATCAAATTCATGCATTCTGATAAACTGTTGCACATATCTTACTCTTGTCTCAACATGCCTGGAATAGTATATATAAAAATATCCTTAAGAGAGGGGAAAGTCACAGCTAGAGGAGAAAAAAAGGAGAAGACAGAAGTGACATATTAGAAATGAAAAATGCTACTAAAAAGAAATATATCTTTTCTTGGCACAAATAAGAGGCTTCTTTTTCATTGCCAAACTCAAGTCAGATTACTTTTCAGAGTTATGCAAACCTCAAAGTTTTGCCTGGAGGAGATCCTGAGAGAGAATTTGAGGAAGGCTCATTCCAATTCCTGCTATTTGATCCACAAAGGAGAAACACTGCTGGCACCAGCTCAGCACACCCTGGGATGCTCTTGGCCTGTCATCCTTGAAAGAGGAGAAGAATTGCTGGTGGGGAAGAGGCAAGTGGTCCCCATGCAGGGCTCCCAGTGAGCCCAGACACAGCACCAGCCTCCACCAGCAGCATTCCAAATCCACTGGGAAGTTAGCTGGCTATTTTGCATCAGTGTTGCTGTCATCTTCTGTATTTTTTTTTTATTATTCCATCTCTCGTTACTAATCAGGATCCTTTCGTGCATTTGATAACAAACTTTATCAGTTTAACATAACAAACCCACCAGTTTCTGTGCAAAAAGATAGAAATGACCTTTTTTTTCATAAGTCCACGTTCTAGTACCAGCATGACAGGCTTTTGACTGCAGTGGGATGGGTTTTGTTTGCTTGACATTCCAGCACTTGACTGTGTGACACCAGGGAAGATGGAAACGATGCTTTTGGCACTTGCATTCTTGGATCGTGCTACAGCTTGCCAGGAGGAAAGGAACAAAACCTGAGCCTGCAGGGACATCCTGTAGTAATGGCCCTTTAATCCAAACAGAGCAATCACTTACCTGTCAGACTGGAAGAATTTAAAGAGCTTCTCTGCTTGTCTGCAGCATAATGAGCACAAATCTGCCATTTTCTGCAGTCTCCTACACCAAGAGAGCACGAGAGCAGCCCCTGCACTTTGAGGATTGTGTCAACACAACTTTAGCACTCCTAGAGCAAAGCAGATTTCCCCAGAGCACGTCCCCTGAACCATTTTCTCCTCCCTGACAGAGCGGATCTTTATCATGTCACTGCTTGAAAATAATTTGCAGAGTATAAAGAGACGAAAAAATTGTTGAATAACCTTATTTATTTTTCTATTATGCTTTTAGAATTATTATTCTTCTCTGATTCAGTCAGCTGTGATACTGCCTATGGTCACATCATCCCAGGAGCAACAGCAGGACAAGAATAATGTCCCATTACTGTTGGGACATTTAATTTGCCCCTGCCACCTGAGAGATTATTCCTTGGACTGAGAATTCCAAGAATTCCATGTTTTGCAGGACACAGACACACAGCTCTGCACATCTCTTCTTTCTGCAGCAGAACAGAAGGGGGAAGGCTGCCTGAGAGAGCCAAATTTGAGAAGAAAGATTCTCTGACTCCTGTAGGACACTGAAAATACTTGAGCAAATCACAAAAGATGACCTGAACCCACGTCCCAAAAAGGGAGACAGACATTTACCCTGTCTTTTCTTTCTGACAATGAATTATCAATATAGACTTACAAAAGCCATTTTCTCAAGTCAAAAGAAAACTTCAAATGATTAGACATTTGATCTGCTTTTTAAACCTATCAAAATCCCAGGGCTTGTAAATGTCTCCTCAGCCTCAGATCATCTCTTTAGGCTTTTTAATTTTGTGATTTTGGTATTATTCAAACAAAGGGAGATTTTTAATTTTTTTTCTGAGAAAACAGAGGAAAACCAGTAGAAGCTCAGTGATGTGTATTTGGTGTTCTTCTGCAAAAAGCAAACTTGTAAAAATTGCATCTTGGGATAACTTATTAATTACCTTACAATTATTATTCAATTCAGCCTATCCAGTTCAGCACTGAAAGGATGGGTTTGCTCCTGATTGTCACTGAGAGCTCAATAAAGCCTGATATTTTCTGGGTCATGCTCTCTGAAAAGATCTTACAAAGAGAGTGTTGAAAAATCTCACTCACAGTCTGAGAGCCAGAACCCCATTTACCTTCTACTTCTGCAGGACTGAGAAAGCCCCCTAAAGAGTAGCAATGGGTTATTTAAAGAACAAAGCAAATAGATCTGAGTCTAAGTAGATACAGGAAACAGATTAAACTGTCTCTTGATTGTGCTAGGGGAGATTTAGACTAGATATTAGGAAAAATCTCTTCATGGGAAGGGTTGTCCAGCCCTGGCACAGCTGCCCGGGGCAGTTGTGGAGCCACCACCTCTGGAGGGATTTAAAAGCCCTGTAGATGTGGCACTTGGGGATGTGGTTCAGTGGTGGGCTTGGCAGTGCTGGGGGGCTGATTGCACTCAAGGATCTCACAGATATTTTCTGCTCTTTCCACCAGGTGTTTAAGCCTATAAAGATTCAGATCAGCTTCAGCCAGCTCAGGGCAGGGAGGAATCTTTGTGGATCCCATAAACTTTTGTTGTGGGGGGACATAACCACACAATCAAATATAACCCAAGACCACACCTATCCCAGATTCTCTGCAGTTGTTTTTTCCCTTAGAATTACTCCCACACCAACCATGGCTACACAGCCTCCAGTTTGCTCAGATCCCAGGGAGAGAGGGACCTGGTTAATTATGACACAAATAAGTGCTGGATCCTGCAGCCAGAGTCCAGGAAAAGCCTTCTGACAAAACCAATACCCTCTGTGGTCTGAGACCTCCACAGCTCCAAGCTGCACTCCTGCCATGACTCCAGAGCACTGCTGGGATGGGTTTTATAGGGATGCAGTGACATTAACAACCAGCACTGTACGTAACCGTGGCATTTTCCTAAGCTGTTACAGATGTAGATGAATAAAATCAAACCTTCTCCTAGCACTGAACCCCCTTTGTGGGCACAGGGCTCCCTCAGTGTGAGGCTGTTTATTCTAATTTACTGTGCTCTTGGCTGTGTTCATGAGGATCAGGACACCCAGGGAGAAGGGGCTGTTTTCCTTTAATTTCTCCCGAAGCCTTGGGCTGCAGCAGAAGCTCCCCTGCCTCGCCAAGTGTGCTGTTCCTCATGGCAGCTCATCAGCTGGGAAGGTGTCAACCATGCTCCAACCCAGCAGCAAGTTTATGAAGAAACGTAGAGGGAATAAGAAATTAAAAGACCTAATCTGGAAGAAATGTATGTATTACTCCTGTTACTGAAACACTGGAGACAGGCCAAAACACAGATGAAAGAATAATATGACCTCTAGAAAATTCTGAATAACTGCAGAAGCTAGACCTATTTAAACTTCCAAAGGTGACCTGCCACTATTTTGACCCTAATATAGAATGAAATGTACAAAAAAGAATTCAATCTGATACTAGAGGATTTAAAAAAAAACCATATTCAACAAAGACAGACTGAAAGACTGGAAGCTGAAGCCACATAAATTCAAAGTGGAAAATGGGTGATGACTTTTCCTCGGTAGCAGTCCATCACTGCAAGAACTTCTCATGCATGGTTTCCCCATCACTTAAAATTTTTAAACAAAATCGGATGTCTTTCTAAAACATATCCTTTTGTGGAATAATGCAGTCTGCCCTGGATTACATAGGAAGTCAAATATTCCCTTCTGGCCTTAATCTAGGAACGGTTATATTCTTGTTGTATAAAGTTACTTGTTCCTACGGAGCAACTTTGTCCCCGCCCCACTCGAGGTGATATTTTCAAGACATCAAATGAAACTAGACAAGGTGTGCTTGACAAAAATATGCTGTCAGCTTGACATCTGTGAATCACAGCTGTACCTGCGGGGTTCTTAGCAAGTAAATCTTGAGGCAGAGGTCTTAAAGCACCCCGGGTAAACAACCAGCGCTGCGTCACACCCATGGGTGCAGGTGTGCCATCCTGGGCTCTTCTTGGGGGGATGATGCCTTACGTTTTAGTTTTTATATTCTTTAAATTCTGTATTCCCAGTGTGTAACTCTAAGGTGTCGTCTATCCTGTTAGTTGCTGTTCTCTCACGCTAAGACAGACATAACAAAGCCTCTCCAGGCTGCTCTCCAAGGACACCCAGCCCGCCCTAGGCCCAAAATGTGTAACCCAGCATCTTGAGAAGGGAGGCAAGCTGAGGGCAAATTCCATCATTAGCTAAAGTTGAATTGGTGAAATTGGGTTGAGATGCAAATGGAGCAAAGCTATAAAAGTGTGAAGAACTCGTGACTCGGGGTCCATCTTGGGTGCAGCCTTTGGCCTGCCCAGGGTGTGCCTCTGAAGGCCTTTCAAATAAATATCCACCTTTATTCCCTTCCTCCTGTCTAGTCTCTGTTTCTAGGTTGGTCTCTTTAGGCATCAGGGACAGCCACCACCTTTGGCCCTTTTCCCAGCTCTCATGATCCCTGCTGATGATGGGGAGGTGATTTTCACTCTCACTACAGTGACTGGCGTGTGCCCATCTCATTTGCACAAACAAAGTACACCCAATAAACAAATAAGTGCATTTTCTCCCTGCCTTACAGATGCTGTTGCAACAGCTTCACAGAGAGCTTGCAGGTGGGCTTTGGGCTCCTGTTGGGTCCCACTGCAGAGGGAACAAGGCCTTGCAGGTGTTTCCCACACTGCTGTGGTCACTCCTTTCCAGGCACATCTTGCCCACCACTTGAACAAACACGGCCTGGCACCGCTGGGTGTTTGCCTTCCTTTCACTGCCCACCCACCCCGAGCCAGAGGCTGGTTCGTGGTGTTTGGAAAGGCCGTGGGCACAATGCGAGGCTTTGAGCAGCGAGCCTTCCCTCGGAGCAGGAGGCTGGTAGAGAAAGGTGACCCGGGGATGTGGTGGTGTTTCTCAGCCCGGCCTCCCTTTCCAGGAGCTCTGCTGTAATGGTTGGCACCGCTGCTCTCCCACCTGCGGCCCCTCAGCCCCAGCACACAACTGCACAAACCCCGGCCTGGCTCCAGCTAATTGCACTGGTAAAGCAGAGGCGGGTCACCCCAGCGTTACACACGGCGTCTTGTTGAGCACCTCACGATAGCTAAAATTAAGACAGATGAAAGAAAATTTCCTGAAACACTTCTGTGGTAACAGGCTGTATAGTTGACATGAATTTGGTAAGGTTTCCTAGGCTATGAGGCTATACTTCCTATAACCTTTCGGAAAAACTTTGATTTATTTTCATTTTGCTTCTGTAATAATTACTGATACCCCATGAAGCAGTCAAAATAAAAGAAGCAATGAAAGCAGGGCACAGGAAAACAGACCCAAAATACTTCCAGCCTAATGTAGATGGAGGCTGTACATAATTTTCTTCTCAATTCTTATTGTGATCTAATAGCTAAGTTGGACTTCCAAAGTGTTCCGGAAGTCAGAGGATTATATTGGACAGTGCTAACCTGCTTTAATTAAAATTAATTTTAACTTAATCTCTGTTAATTTTATTATAGGAACAGCATAATGTTGGGGTTTTTTCTTCAAGATATTATTTAGAAGCCACTGTGAGTTATTTGGATGCTGCTTTCCAAACTCTGGGCCTTCACTTTTAAATACCATCATTCACTGGGTAGGCCAGCACTTGCCAAATTCTAGCCCCACTCCTTTAGAAGCAGAGCCCAAAACAGACAGGGCCTCACTCACACCTAATTGCTTTTGGAAAATAAACATTTTACTTCATCTTTCCAACGCTCTGCCTGACAACATGGTAGGTCCTCTGCTGCCCATGCGTGGAGAGATTAACGAGGGCTTGAGGACCCACCAGCCCCATCAGACACCAGCTACAAACGGGTGGGAAGAGCTGCTACCTGGTGCTCCCCATCTGCCTAAACCAGACAACCAGTTTGGCAGAGGATCCCAACTTTTAAACATTTAATGGCTCATGCAACAAATCCTACCTCTAGTGTGAAGCTTAAAAAGTTCTTTTTTTCGCAGAAAAGTTTTGCAGAGGAAACAGCACTGGTAGCTGTAGAAGAACCAGGGTGCTCCTGACCTTCAGCAATTCTCTACACTTTCCATAGGACAGCAATCTGCACTTTTTTTTCCTGGTTGCCTGCTAGGGAAAAGAAAGTCTTTATATTTTTGGTACAATAGATGCCTTGAAGTGAATATCTTTGTAGCCAAATACTCTGCAGAGCATGTTCCTGCTATTCTGTGCAGAAATTCTGTATAATTCGCTTCCAGTTGGGTTGATTCTAAGCAGCATTGAGACCTCAGAATGAGGACTTTTAATGCACTGATGTGTTATGCACAGAAGCCCTAAATTCCCTGCTTTTTATGATTTCCAGTATTGTAGTGGCAATAATAGAAGTTTTAGAAGAGCAGCTCTAAGCAGACAAAATCCTTCCAGTCATAATGGATTGGTCAAGGCAGCTACCACGGGCTAATGAGTTTAGTCCATATTCCTGAAATTAGGCTGCTAATTAAATATATTTCCATAATTACATTATTTAAATGAAAGGTAAACTTCTTATGTATTTCAGTGTTTTGTGTCTCCTCAGATAATATCCTGAATAATTTCTCTTAATTAATTCCCTCCCCCAAAAAAAGAATATATGTTGATAGATTAATGAATAACACTCTATTTTCCAATCTCTCTCATTCATCTTTTCCCCCTGGATACCTTGGTCTTCCCACCACAGGTACCCAGGCAGCTTTCATCTGGCTTATATTTTAATTCCTTTTTACCTCAGGCATGGTAGGTGTTTTAATGATAAGATACACTGTCCTAGCCCCTTATTTAGGAGTCTCAAAAATGTACTTTCCCCCACAAAGCACAGGTCAACTGCATTTGAAATAACTGCCCTCAAACAAACCCAGCACATTCTTCTATGTTTTGCATCCCTGTTAACGAAATTTTGGATGGGCAGGGAGAAATGTTGAACAAGGAACAGAAGGTCTGTGTTAAGGAGAGTGGGAGATAGAAAAGGAAAGAAGCAAAAATGTAGGAACATTAGAGGTTTGCAGTAAAGATATAGCAGATAAGTGGTGGGAAATACAAGAAACTTCTTCAACATGCTAAAATACATTAAAATATCTGTATAAAAAATATAGAGGGCCATTGGATGGCTCCTAAGTTGGCAGCAATATTCAAACTTTTGTAAAAACTATGTTGCTTAAATAACAGAGAAACTATATTGTCTACTACTACTCTAAGTAACCCAAACGGAACTTTGTGATCAGGTTGGAAAACTCTGAATATAATTATATAGACATAAAGAACAACAAAACTGAAATGTAGAGAGTAACATCATTTGGAGGTTGTTAGCTCAAAATAAATTTATTCCGTGTAATGTCGCCTCAGACAGTTTTGCTCTTTTATAATTAGGCTTAAATTTCGTCAGAGTCTTTGGTATAGACACAGGATTTGGCTCTCAAATGCTAAAACAGTGAGTGAAATACTTTAAAAAATATGTTTTTGAAACAGTTGGGACAGAAAATATGACCTGTACTCGGATACAATAAAACCAAATAGAATTATTTTCACAGGTTTCTCTTTTCTCAGAGAATTTTTAATTTGTTCTCTCTATAATATTACTGCCCAGTCGCCCAAATAAAGTCAGCTTTGAACACCAAATAATTAACAAACCCAAGCCCACTGGTCTTTCAAAGCCCTTTAACTTCCTGAAGAATCCATTTCCCACTAAGTCCTCTGCAGAATGATGTTACACTGGAGTTGCATTGGAAACAGAACAACACTTTGCCTTTTCTCCCTTTCCAAAGTTCAGGAAAGCACTGGCAGGATCTGCAGCCCCTCGTCCTCCCACGAGCTCTGGCCTCCTCAGCAAATTCTTGCTGCTGTCTTGTCTTCAGGGAGAGCCTTAGATGTGCAGGCTTATCTCAGTGATTTAAACACAGCTACCTCAGGATGTGATGGATTTCCTCTGCTCGCAGCCTTCCAGCCAGGAGCAGATGGATATCTCAGGGACGTGTTACAGCTCAAACAGAGAGAGGGGCCTGGTGCAGAAGTTCCAGGGTCAGACTCGCAGAGCTGTGTTATGTGGGAGGTCAGGCAAGGTGAGCTGGCACCTCAAACCAGGGCATCTGCACTGTAAATCTCAGAGATGGCTGTGGCAGTATGACAGGCACCAGGAATTTAATGGAGAACATTTACTTTTTCTTTTTGTCTGAGCTGTAACCCAAGGCTTTGCCTTTCCACCGCATCATTCTGAAAGGAAATTAATTTCCCTGCTCACGAGTTTTACTGAAATTATTGAAAGCAATTTCTCAGCTACCACTTACTTGAGCATAAAAACTTTCTTAACCCCAAAGCTCTCTCATTTCAACACTTCCCTCCAAAAGGAGCTCCACCTGAAACAAAATTAATTTCTCTACCTTTCAACTCAGAACTCCCTATTCAGCTTTAATTGTAAACCTAGGGAAGAGGATTTCCCCCTCCTTTTTCTTCATATTGCTTATGTTATGCTTCTTATGTCCCAACATCGTCTGAGCACCAGGCAAGGACAGCCCGTGCCACATTTAACTTCTATAAAAGATTCTGTGGAGGAAGAGTAGGCATGGAGGAGGCTGGACCTCACTGTGGCGTCATTTCTGGGCTTGGGGGAGCTCAAAAAGAGAAGGAAACAACTCTAGAAAGACAAATCTCCAGCTCTGTAACAAAACAAGCTGAGGAAGTGCCAGGTTATCATGACACGGAAACAGCTGAAAAATAGTAAAGGAACTGACACTGGCAGCATGGAGAAAAGGGCTCATTCCAAATACAGTGCTGGGGGAAACTGGAGTTGTGTAACTCAAACAGCAGTGGGACCAGGCTGGTTACCTGCTAAAACACAGCTTGGAGAGCTGAGAGAGCCTTGGTGGGGTGGCAGCAGCTGCCCAGATTTCTGAGCACTGGGCCTTTATGAGCTGAGCACTTTAATGAGCATGTTTTCTTTAGTGTTTATTTTCACAGAGTCAGACTGATCTCATGTTCCAAGAATGAAACCCTGGCATGGAAGGGGCATATCTGCCAGTTAATGTCAACAGTTGATGTGCAGAGAGCAAACAGGATTTCATATTGTGGTAAAAGTTGAGTTACTATTTGCTTAAATTCTCTTTTCTTTGTGTCAGATACATTAAGAGTAAATAGTAAAAAAGAATTTCATTTTTACTTGGAAAAAAAAAAAAAAAGGAAAAAATATCCTAATAACCCTAATTCTCCAAGTTGAAGAAAAATGTTATGATATCTACCTAGTAATGAATAGCTTGAAATGTCCTCTGCAAAAGATATAATGAAAGATCCCAGTGATTTGCACACTACTGAACTGTTGAGGAGGGGAAGAACACAGTGAATGAACCACCCTGTAGCAGAATGAAAATCCTCCCTGACTTAAACACAGGCAAGGCCAGATTGAGTTATCACAGCAAGCAGGTTCAGCGAGTGTCTAAATCTCAGCAACAATGGAAACCCTGCCCTGTGGTCACACGGATGATCACAGGAGATCACATTTCAGACCATGATGTCCCAGCTTTGGGAAGAGCTGGGCAGCCTGGACTCCCACTGCTGTGAGGTGGTGATGCTCAGAACCAGCAGGGTTCAGCCTTAGGCTCAAAAATCCAGAGATTAATGACACCCACCTCTGGCACAGCACTTCTGAAACACCTGGGACACATCCCACCCTGGCAGGGAAATGGAGCTGCTGACCTCACAGACTTTTCCACCCCCAGCTCCTGGGGTTTTATGGATTGTCAGTCACACCTAGGGGTGATATTGCTGTAAAACCCCAGCCATGCAGGAAAGCTGGCAGGGCAGCTCTGTGGTTTTAGGCTTAGCTGTGTCTGGAAGGCTGAAAGGAGGGAGAAGGCTTAAGGATTGGTGTTGACAGTTGCTTTCAAATACATGCAAAGACAAAATCCAGTTACACAGACAACAAACTCACCTGCAGTTTGGGCTGTAGGACAGATGCAACTGAAAAAAACCAAACAATAAAGGAAAAAGGAAAATAAACCAAATTCCCTCTAAACACTAACTGTATGGAGGAGAGACTGACACAACATGTTCAAAAGGTTGGCAAAGATTTCTCTGTGTTGCAGGAGGTGCCCAAAGTAGCCAAAGGGAGGCTCTGTGCCCATTCCTGGCTCTCAGTTCAGTGGAAGTAATTGAACATGGGTTATCCACACCAACTACCCGGCCACTGTGACCCTGACACTGGGGCACAGCTCATTCTTTAGTGCTTGTTTCTGCATGAGAAACCTTCTTTGTTTCAAGCACAGTAAGTCTAATAAAGCAATAAAAATAAGTATGAAACAGAGAGACAGAACTGGTTTAATCTTCCCCTCCAAAATCCTGTAATGGGAGAAGGAAATGCTGGAAACCAGGTCTTCAAATTGTACACCAATACCCTAAACCTGTGGCTGCCCTTCATCTCACTCCATAATCATCAAGCAGATTTTTTATGTTGTATTTATGTGGCATGGCACCTGTATTTTGTGGCATTCACCTGTATTTGTTTTCAATCATGCTATAGACAAGGGCCACTCAAACTGCAGAGCTGCTGAGCAGTCTGAGGCACTTTAAATGAGATTTCAGTCCAGGTCCCTCTCCATCATGTTCTCATGTTGGGAAAGGGTGTTAAGGGCTGACATGGCTTTCCCAGGTGTTTCCTACAGGGAGAGAGTGTGGAGTGAGCAGTTAATCATGAGAGCATTCGAGTGTCCTGAGGTCCTTGGGTGAAAGCTGTTACAGACATTGAAAAAGTGTTTAATAATCAGAGCCCCATGTCCTGAGTGCAGCTTGGGTTCACAGGAGTTCACACACCTCTGAAGAGGGTCAGGACATAGGAAGGCATTTTTCCACTGGAGGAGGAGTGAGGATGAGGAGTTTGTTTCTCTCTCTCTTTTAATCTGAGGCGGGGGACAAATTCAGCTGGTCCTTCTCACAAATACAGATTGGGTTTGGGATGGAAGGGACCTAAAGCTTATCCAGTTCCACCCCCTCCCATGGGCAGGGACACCTTCCACTATCCCAGGCTGCTCCAAGCCCTGTCCAACCCGGCCTGGGACACTGCCAGGGATCCAGGGGCAGCCACAGCTTCTCTGGGCACCCTGTGCCGGGGCCTCCCCACCCTCACAGGGAACAATTTCTTCCTAATATCCCATCTAAATTTACCGTCTTTCAGCCTACACCTTCTTTTCAGTCATGGTCTGCACCCACTGCTCTCTCCCTGCTGCCCTAACCCAAACCCCAAAACTCCTCCTCCTGTTTTAAAGGCTGGTGAGTATTACTTGCACGCATTTTTTGATATATGAGTATGATATACCCTTGCACACAGGTTTCACATCACTTTAGACAGCGCAGTGAACTCCTCCACACGAACTCTGAGCCATGCCACGGCACTGGGCTTGCTGGGGTTTTTTTTCTACATAAACCTATTAAGTATTAAGAGAAGTTAATCATTAGCTGGCTGGTTGTACATTAAGACAGACTCCCCCCTTTTGTCTCTCAGCATTATTAAACGCCTTCTGCTTTGAAATGCCACATAAAAGTGATAGATGCCCTTTCTTTAAAAGCCAGGCTTCCAGTCCAGCTATGCTTGGTATCAGTTCAGCGACAAAGAGCCCTCCTTGTTTAAATATAGAAGCCCGAGGCAGATAAGGTTAAGTCAGGCTGGCTGCTGTGCCAGGGCTGCCCTGATAAGGAGCTGCAGGGGCAGGGGAGTGCTCCCTGTGCACGATCCCCACGGATGAGTTACGGCTGGAAACCAGAGGACAGCACAAAAACTGATTAAGCTGAGGCCGGGGAAGCAAATGGTCAAGTGTATTTGTGATAAGGTGTTGGAAGGCTCTTGGCATCTTGAAAGATGGTTTAGAGTGGAAGCTGCTGCTTGAAACAGCTTCAGGAACAGCAAACCCCACCCATGTAGACTGAAAAAGAGGGTGTGTGTACCCACGTGTGGAGTTTATCCTTCCAGCTGGGTTTATCCTTCCAGTTGGGTTTAACCTTCTATTCAACATCTGTGTTCAGAGAGCCTCAGGGCTGCTTTCAGAAGCAATGCCATCTCCTTAAAAAACACACACACAGAGCACTAAACAAGAAATGAGTGAGCAGGGAGGCAGAAAATCAGGGCTGAGCAAGAGAGCAAGCAAATCCCCTTCCCAAATCACCAGGAAAAGAAGTTTCTCCCCAGAGGAGTGATAAACTATATTTTTGCCTAGCAGCTTTTACAAGGTGAAAGTGTTGCTCAGGAGAATAAATGGCTGCTTTGTGTGGCCCCCCTGGAACCAGGAGGCAGTCAAGTCTGGGCTCAGCTAATGTATAATCTATATTTACGTGTCAAAATCCCCCCTTATTTAGGTCCTTGATTTACAGCCCCTAGTTTTCATAAAAGTCAGTCATTCCTAGTGAAAGAATGCAGAGTAGATTTATAGGATCTGCATTATGCCTTAAATCTTAATAGCATTTTTAAAGCATTTTTATGACTCATCGTAAGTAATGTTTTCCCTCTTTTTTTTTTTTCAAGGCATTGCTGTGTAAAACCACATAAAAATCCTTACCTTAAAAACAAGATCATTTCAACCAACCACGCTGGCATCAACCCTGCTGCAATGCCAAACCTTGTCAGCAATGTCCTTATAAGCCTCTGTTTTCAAGCATTCACAGCTTGAATCCAAAATGTGCTTTTCACTAAGGTTTGTCTGATAAGATCTCAACCTGCACGAGCAGTGAATTTGTTTTCACCATCACAGTCAAAATAAAATAAATCTCTGGAGGCTGCTGTGAGGTAGATGAAGGTAAAGGGTCTGAGTCTGTGCCTTCTCCCCCACACCAGGCTGCTCTTTGCTTTGATAAAATACATGTCAGCTCAGGTTCAGCCCAGTTGAGAGCAGAAATATTCCAAGTCCATTAATCACGGGCATAGGCACAAAAATGCTGGCTGGGCTCCTGTGTTGCACCCAGGGATGGGCCCAGCACTGCAGTGTTGGTTCTTTACCAGCTCCCTCAAGACCTCTCAGCCTTTAGATAGAAATCAAATATTATCAAAGAATTCAATAGTTCAGTGACATGTCCTAAAGGGCATTTGTAGGGAATCAGTTCCTTAAGCATTCTTTTAGGAAAACAAGCACCAAGGAGGTTGTGGTAATACATTTTGGGGGAGACCTTAGAGCCCTTCCAGTGCCTGAAGGGGCTCCAAGAGAGCTGGAGAGGGATTTGGGACAAGGGATGGAGGGACAGGGCAAGGGGAGACGGCTTTAAACTGAAACAGGGCAGGGATGGATGGGGTATTGGGAAGGAATTGTTCCCTGGGAGGGTGGGGAGGCCCTGGCACAGGGTGCCCAGAGAAGCTGTGGCTGCCCCTGGATCCCTGGCAGTGCCCAAGGCCAGGCTGGACAGGGCTTGGAGCAGCCTGGGACAGTGGGAGGTGTCCCTGCCCATGGCATGGGGTGGCACTGGATTGGATTTAAGGTCCCTTCCCACCCAAATCATTCTGGAGTTCTGTGACTTCACCTGACAGAAACAGCAGTGATGGGGACCAAACGAGTGTCCCCAAAGCCTCCTTGGCCACAAACCCAAATGCCTCCCCCTTTCCCTTCAGCTGTGTGAGGCTCCTGTTCCCGGCTGCACAAAATTCACCTTCAACAAGAGAGGTGCACGAGAAAAGTCAAGAGCCTGGAATGATCTGTGCAGTTTTGGGAGAAGCAGGAACTGTGGAGGCAAGAAGGACCAGCTCAGCCCTCAGCTGGTGCAGTAGCCGTGAGCCAGCCATGGAAAAGGTGCCATCCTGGGAGGAGGCAAAGGCTCCATGGAGCCACCTGGTCAGGGTTTGTGTCCAATTTCCAGTGAAATGCCATTTTTGGTATGTACATTTCCCCCCAGATTTTTGCCTTCTATATGACTTGTGGAAATAGAGTCATAAACATATCAGAACCCATCTCATAGCTCAGACTAAATTTCAGTATCTTTGTTTTATATTTTATGTTGAGATTTTAGCCTTCTCTTTATGATGAAGGAAATTAAAAAGGGGGGTTTGTTTGATTGATTTTTGGATTTCTTTAAAGAATATATTCTAACCCCTGGTTACTTAACCTGAAAGTGTTCAAAGGAAATGGAAAATATCTGTTATACACTGGGTTATTACAACCTAGAGCAAGTATACATCAAATACTATCAATGGAGAAAGAAAAGTAAGTTGGGAAGAGCAAGTATTTCCAGTAAATTATAAATATACTTTAGGATATCTTTAATAACATTTCAAAGAACTCAGAATACGCTCAAACTAAACCAAGTATTTACTCTGGATCCAGTCTTGCAACCTTCAATCATATGAGAGTCTCATCCATAGTAACTGGGTTTTGAAGGTAAAGACCACTCAGTTGAGCACACAGTTTTAAAGCCTGATGTTATTCCCTTCAATGTTTTAAAATTAAAAATTTCCATTTACAATAGCTTTGGATATGAAAAACAGGTCTTAAAACATCAGTCTCCATCCCAAGCTGGTCAAAGTTTACAGATAAAAATCGATCATAAATGCAGCTAATACCCTGGTAAATATTTAGATATTTCAATACTCTTTGTTAAAGTGTATGAAATTTTGTGTAAACAACAATTAAAATCAGTATAAATTATGCAGAGAAAAAAAAACATTAAAATAAACCAAACTTTATATTAAAAATACCTTTTCCTCCGGGAATTTATTAAATAGCCATAAAGTCTGACCTAATGACTGGTAGGTATTGAAAAGCAAATCATATTTTGGATACTTACACAATACTTTTAAATCCCCCAAAGAGGTCAGCATCAACAAGTAAACAAACCCAAAATTCCTACCTCCTACATTCCCACAGACAAATAAACATTGATGTTTGTACACAATCAGTTAAGCATATTCTAGGAGAAGCATAAATAAAGAAAGAAAAAAAGAAGACCCTGGGGACTTATCAACAGAGCTGAAATTGCCTCCAGACATCCAGCATTAATAACACACACCTGCTTTCACAGGTATCAACACGAGATGTGATTACCCAATATTCAGAGTTCTTGCCTTTGGTCAGCCACGGTTAAACAGATGCTGAAAGTGGAATATGTGAGGAGTGGTGCTGGAACATCCTGAGAGTGCGTGCCAAACACTTGAGCTCTTCAGGCTGCTCCTCCAGACCATCATTTTGCTGCTCTTCAGCGATTTGCAGTGATCAATTTGAAACCTGAGTGCAGTTTCTGTCCTTTGCTGCATCTTTGCAACAAATAGGAAACAAATAGGGGACCCATCCCGTGTTTCCCCGTGCAGGGCAGGCAGTGGGGGCCACACCAGCCAGAATTCCTGTCTGCTGTGTCCTACCAGGGTCCAGCCACAGACTCTGCCTCACTTTACCTCCCAGAGATCTCTTGGATCAGTTGGAATAGCTCCAGCAGGACAGGCTGGATAAATACCCTCCCAAACCAGAGCGGGCAAGTGACAAAGCACTGCCTCCCCAAAACCAAAGGTGTACGTTCCTGTCTCTTCACAGAAAGAGAATTGTCTCAAAGGCCACCACTGATGACATTTCCTCATGATTTCCAATATCTAGAGCCAAGTGCCTGATAGAAATCTCTCCCTGCTAAGGTCAGTGCTGCCCCAAGAGGCTGCGAGGCTCCATCCTTTGAGGTTTCCAAGGCCAGACCACAGGAAGCCCTGCACAACCTGGTGTGGTCCCAGAGCTGACCCTCTCAGAGCAGGAGGTTGGACCAGAGCTCTCCCGGGGTCCCTTCCAGCCTGAATTGCCCTGGAGTGCTCAGAAGTCATTCTCCCTCTCTCCCTTGTACTCCTTCTGCCCCTCAAATCAAGCCTTCTCTAGGAATACTTTCATTTGTGCCTTAATATTTTCTTCAGGAAGTCTGCTGACACTGAACTAAAAGTTCAGTTTGAGAGGGAATTACTTTATGAACACTGTCAGCTATCTCACACTTTCACTGTTATTTCATTACTGTCACAATCCTTTTTCCCCCCAAGGTGAGAGCTGCCAGCTCCAGCTTCCAAATGACCATTGTAATGAAACACTTGATTTTCAAATGTTCATAGAAGCAGGAAATGTTTTACACCCCCTGAACTTTCCAATAGCTCAGGAGCACACTTTTTCCCCTCTTAACAAGAGTTTCTAATAGTTCAGAAGTGTGATCTGTGTGGAGGAGTTTATGGTTGAGCACGCTGGGTTACCTGGATGCCAACTGAAACTCAAAAGGCAACATCTCTTAAGATAAACTAGAGATTGTCATTTATACAGGCAGTGAAAATATATTTTTCAGAACATAAAACTGGAGTGTAAGAGACCATGAGATGCCAGTCACTCAACCTTCTGCCCTTGGAAAATCAATCTATGCTGCTCCCAGTGTATGTGTACCTTGGTTCCTTTAAAAATAAAACTTCTCTGGTATAGATTCCAAAATCTCCCTCAGAAATTTTTCATTCAATAGGTAAGGACATTATAACATGCTCTGATGGTTTTGACTGTTGTTGTCATTTGAAATATGTCCTTTTTTGCTCTATTTTCTATTTTTTCCCTGTCGTGTGTGCACTGTGCAGAGGGTGCTTGGACACCAACTGGCCTCGTGCTCAATAGATGTGATTACAATGCTTCCTCACTGCCTGGACATCTGGGGAAACCTATTCCCTGACAGCCTGGGAGCTGCTCGTTGAAGTGCTGAATCTCCTGACCACTCAGAGCTGAACATTCACGTGGCAGGAGACAATCAGCACGGACAAGCAGGGGCAGGCACTGAGCCTCAGCCACAAAAACGCACAGGACCTGTCAGAGCACGAGTCTCTGCTGCCCTGGGACTGCATTAGCTCACACATTCCTCTCTTGAAAGCTTCTTTTTATTAAGTGTACCCCGTGTATGCCTCCGAGCTAGCACTCCCTTTCTGGCTCCATCCAACCTGGAGTGGGAATAAACCACTTCAGAGGAGGCTCTTCTGGGGATGATGAGAGAGGAATTATTGGCTAATGCCTTGTGCTCCCAGACTCAACCTGCTGGCCCAGTGCTGGCTCAGGGTCTGGGGATCTGGTTGCCCTATTGCATGAGCACAGCCTGGCATTGCAAAGGGCTCCTGAGGGATTCTGAGTCAGCAGAGGCACAGCAGGGCTTCAGCCTGAGTCACCTGAGCCACAGAGAGGCTGTGGGAGTCAGCAGGGAGGGATTCTGAACGGGAGTGACAACGGGAATTCATCCTGCAACAGCTTGGAGAAATGAAAAGTGGGGGATGCAATGGCAAAGCAAATATTGCTCACAGGTTTATCAGCTTCGTGGTCAGTGCTCACTGGTGGCCAGGGGCTCACAAGGACCTCCAGGCTTCTGACTTGACCCTGACATCCCTATCCACCTAGTTCCATCGGAGACATGGTAATTTTAGGTGTAAGATCTGTTTTTGGAATCAGAGGCCAAAGGAAACCTACCAGAAAGGCAGAGAGGGTTTTTTTACAAGAGCCTGTAGTGACAGAACAAGGGGAAATGGCTTCAAACTGAAAAGGAGGAGGTTTAGATTAGATATCAGGAAAAATCCCTCCCTGTGAGGGTGGTGAGGCCCCAGCACAGGGTGCCCAGAGAATCTGTGGCTGCCCCTGGATCCCTGGAAGTGTCCAAAGCCAGGCTGGATTTTAAATTTGGGCTCAAAACGCTGCCAGAGGAAAATTATAAGCTGCAACAATGCCCAATAAACTCAATTCTGTGAAGATCACCCATGACAAGTGTAATATATTCTACACACAGTTTTTTGGTATGAACACAATTCCACACACAATAGGGAAAAATGGAACTTAATAGAGGAAACCTGACCTGGTTTAGAACAAGGTGTTTTACTAAATGCAGTCTTTGCATTTAATCAATATTAAAATAAGTATCACTAACCTGCTGTGCATTTGTGCATGCCTGAATTAGGGAAGATGGACAGAATTTAACTGTCTGCAGTTAAGCAGAAGTCTCAAGGGCTTGAGAGGGATTTTTAATCCCTGAACAGCAAATTCTGACCCTGATTCAAAATCATATGCACCAAAAACCTGCCCAGGCCCTACTGACTCATCTACCTGAAAGTTTTTACTGGAAAATCATTCTGCTGCTTATATGCCACAGAATTTTGGTGATTTTAACTTTTTTGGCCAAAGCTGAGCCCCACAACACTGGGAGGATCAGGACCAGAACAGTGGGCAGTGATTAAATGTGCAATCAGGGGGGATGGTAGTATGAGCCTTGGGGAGGGGTACATCCACCGTGCCCACACCACGTGGGAGCAGAAATTTGGGAGCTGGGTGCCCCTGGCAGTGGGAGATGCTGTTGGGATCACCCTGCCCAGGGCTCAGAGCTGCTCCCACCTGGCTTTGGCCAACAGAAACAGCCTCAGCTCCACCTCAGGATGGATGGCTCCAAGCTGAAGCCAGGCCAATTCCCTCTGGAAAGGCAGCACACAGGTTTTTAGCAGAAGTTGTAATTTTAAATGAGACTAAATATGGGGAGGGCGTCAAGGAGCCGACCTCCTGCCTGACCAGAAGCAGGGGCAGACGTGGGATCGTGTGGCACCTTGGGAGACAAGCT
Organism: Pachycephala philippinensis; assembly: GCA_013397055.1. Classification (NCBI taxonomy): domain Eukaryota; kingdom Metazoa; phylum Chordata; class Aves; order Passeriformes; genus Pachycephala; species Pachycephala philippinensis. Next base: position 19,539 of record VWZT01012171.1, read on the forward strand.
GGCTTTTCTGCCTCAGGAATTCATGTGTATCAAATATGGACTTCATTTTTATCCTCTCCCACTGTCCAGAGATGTCAGAAATTAGTATAATTGCACAGCCTGTCAGGACTCCCTGGGAATTATGTGTATTTTCTCTCTTTCTCTCTCATACAGAATCCATCTTTCCTCTGAATAATTGCTGCCAGAGCTGAATCAGAGCCTGCCAACGTTGCAGAAAAGAATCCAACCCTTTTCTACAAACTTTCAAAGCAAATATGACTTCACTTTGCTGATTTTTTTTTCTTAATATTTTACATCCACTGTCATTTGATTCTCTTTGAATAACTTGAATGAGTTTCGGGAAGGCGTGGTACATAAGGAATCTTTGGGCAGACCCTCAGCTGGTGTACAATTGGCTTCAGAAAAGCACAGCTCAGTTACATCCTGAAGATGCATCACAGAGAATTTGAAAAGCTCTCTTGGAGATTATTCACCTCGTGTGAATGCCACTGTTCCCCTCAGCTATGTCATTTTAAGGATTTTAGCTGTTAAGTCAGAGGGCAGACAATAGGATAGGACAGAGCCCAAGCAATTAACTCTTCACTCGGTTTTATTACTGAATCCTGAACTGGACTCCCACAGGGAACCTGTAACATGGTAGTCAAAGAAAAAAAGGGAAAAACTTTTAATTAGTTAAAGTTTGGAAAGTGAAATTAAACAGCAGCCTATAATTTGCGCACAGAAACTTTAAGAAAAACCTAGCAAAACAAAATGAAACCCGAAAGGACATTAATTGAAACCTTGAATCCCAACAAAGTATTCATTCTGAGATAATTACTGCCATAAAACCCTCTGACACTACAAGAGAACTGTCTTCAGAAGTTACATACGTAAGCAGCTTGGAGCTGGAGAGAGGAGCTGGCAAGGATGAAGCCCTACAGAGATGTGCAAAGGAGGGAAGATTCTGGAGGGAATCGAGCCTTTCAGTGTTGAGTCATTCCTCTGTGAAAACATGTTATCATCTCCAAGAGACTGAAAGAGGAAAAGGATGGGCAAGATTTGCCAGCAGAAAGCCAGTTCCTCCTATAAATAAGAAAGCAGGGGGTAAAAAGAAATTAATAGCAACAGAGTGGGCCTTGAAAAGCAGTTGGGACAAATGTTAGCAGTGCAAGGTGGGTAAAACTGAAATCACACAATTCCTTACTCCTGGTGCAGGAAGTGCTGCAATCTAAAAGTCTCCTGCTGGGATTCCTCTGCTCTTCCCAGTTACAAACGTGTCTGAGATGCACAAAATTGAGATTGTCACTGTCCTTTGCTCCAGTCCTGCTCATTTTGGCACTTCCCCAGGGATGACAGCAACTCCTGGGGCACAGCAGTGCTCAGTCCCTGCTCCATAATCCTTGGGTTTGGTTTGTACTCCTGGGAAATGACACCAGATTTTAACAGAGACAAAGCTGGCTGATATCTTCAATCACCTTCTCACCCTCTGTGTGCTGGATAAGAAGCTTTAGACTGACAAATACCCTTGCAAAGATACCAAAGTCCCTTTTCCTCTCCAGGAATATTGTTACAACCCCCCAGAAGTGGTGTCCATCAGTCCTGTGAAATGTGCCAAGAGCTGTCCTGGGAAAATGCTCCAGTCCATGCTCGTGGTTCTTTGCTACTGATTAGTTATTCCTATATAAGTTCAGATAAAAATGACTTTGGCAGGTTTTTCCTGAATAGTCTATATGGCAAAAGGATATACTCATCACCAACCTATTTTGTTGATGTGTTTTTAAGTGTTTTTAACAGTTGTATAGTTAAACATCTCTATAAGAAGTGAAAATTTGCAATGAAACAATTTGGGTATTTTTCCCTTTTTTCTCATCAAGTGTGATCTTGTACTTTAGGAGTCACGTAAATACTTGATATACAGAGGGGTAGCCCTCTAAAAGTTACACTTAGTTACTCTGAAAAATAGTCTTACTTTAGTAAGGCCAAAAATCAGGCTGCTTGTTTCCATGGGCCTTCCCAGCAGTCAGGGATGAACTGTGGCATTTTTATTTAACCTGGGAACAAATCTGCCAAAAGGCACCTTTGGAAGTTCTCACCAAGGGAGCAAGGAACCATGACAAATATGTATTTTTAAAAAGAAAATGAAATGGACTCTTTTAGAGCAGATATTTCTGATTCACATGAGGATAAATGACAAACCCCCAGACACAGCCAGAGCTGTAGGCACAGAGCAGGGGGACTGGAGCAGCCCTGCCAGCAGTGGCCCAGCTTTGATATTGGGAGAGGGAAATGCATTTCTCTTACAAGAGGAAAGCTAAGCAAAGACTGCATTAGTGAACCCAGAATTGCTTTTGGGAGGGAGCTCCCCTGGCAGTGCCAGTGTTTGCATCATCTTTATTTATGGGAGCAATTTATCCCTGTCCTGGGGTGCAAGTGCTGTCAGTGTGAGCTGGCTTTGGGCTAAAGCTGCAGGTGAGGGAGTCAGCAACACTCAGAACTCGGGGAATCTCACCCCAAACTCCTGGGAGAACAAGCCCAAGGGCTGGCACAAAGCTGCCCCCAGCCCATGGGATGTGGGGGCACTTTTGGGCAACCTGTGCCAGGGTCTCACTCCCTGGGGAGCTGTCAGGGTAAGGTGAGGGTCCTGTCAATATCAGATTCATTTTCTCCTTGTTTTCCTGCTGTTCCTGACCATAAAGAACTGGAGGCAGCAGGGGAGATGCTTTGGGGCAAGCACAAGAGAAAACCTCCCTGTGGCTGTTCTCCACAGGGACACACACCCAGGGTGTGAACAAAACCACGTCCTTTGCAGAGCCAGGCCTCGGGAACTGGCACCACCAGGGACTCTCATCACTGGTTACAGACATTAGATGCTTCTACCAAAAATTAAACCCACTTCTGTGTTTGTTTTCCAGCTGAAAACGCAGAGGTTGCTTCCTGCTGAGCTAAAGCTGCTCTGGGCTCAGAATTATCTCAAGTAGAAGTTTAGGCACCATGGCAAGTGCACATTGAAAGAGAAATCACTCAGTTGGGTATCCCCTCAGAGGGGATGCTGTGAAGCTGAAGGGAGAGTTTAGTACTTCATGCAAGAGTTAAAAGATTTAATAACAATAATAAAAGATTATTCCAGCATATTTGTTGTCCGAACCACACTCGTGCCTCTGCCCAGTTGTGTTTGCAGTCGTTTTTATTTTACTTAAATGTACTTAAATCATATGAAATTCACAGACAGCAACTTGCTGCTCACCAGAGACACCCACACCAGCAGGTGCCGAGGGTTGTACCTTTGAAACCCATCAGAAAGAACTTCTCCTGTCATAACTTTTCACTGCTTTTTCTTCTTCCCACACACAAAGGATGAGGTGATCTCTGTGATCTCTGCTGATAGCCAGGAATGCTGCCAGCAATTTACTGGGGATTATTGGCACAAGCATCCTCTGATGCCCAGGTTAATGCAGAAACAGATTTCCTTCTGCTGCTCCAACACAGGACACACTCTGCAACTTCTGTGTGTGCATTAGATCTGCTCTCAACACTTCCTAGGAAACAAATCTCCCATTTACTCTAAATAATTAGGAGGCAATCCTTCAGTGCAGAAAAAAACTTGAACCAGACTTGACCACAACCAAGTTCTACAGCAAACCCCACCTTTCCGGCCTTAGATGCAAAATAAAGTTTTAAATCACATTTATTAATGCATTTTCAAGCATTTCCTACGTGCCAAATCAGAGCAGATTTCAGGTGAGGTGTGACCTTGTGTTTAATGATGACCTGAGCTCCCACTTTTATAAGAAAACTGGACACTCTCAGTGCCCTCCTTTCCTTTCCTGCAGCTATTTATTTATAGCTGATGCTAAAATCCATATCTGAGCTCATTCCTGGTGGTGCCTGGGAGCTGCCACTCCTTCAGGACTGAAAAAAGGAAAGAAAAACCCTGCCCCTTTGGCTGAGATTTCAGTGTGCTGTTCCCAGCCCTCTCCATTCCCTGATCTCTGCTGCCCTCTCCTGCAGCAGCCCGAAACTCCCAGGATTTCAGTGAAATAACTCGATATTAAAGCTGCAAGTGGTGAGGTGTTTGAACCACGAGGGGATGGGGAAGGAGTCTCAGGAGTAGGGAAAACTGAAGCTGAGAAGGGAAGGTGCTCATGACAGCATATTGAATACAGCAAGGTGGGAAATAATGATAATTATAAGAATGCTGAAATGATAATAACGATAACACTAATAGTGATAATAATTATAGTAAAAATAGTAAGAACAATGGTAATAAATTAAATAAAACTATAATCATTAAGGTTGGAAAAGACATCCAAGATCAACAAGTCCAGCCTTTGACCTAACACCACCATGCCCATTAATCCAGATTGTCCCCAAGTGCCACATCCACTCGTTTTTTGAGCACTTTCAGGGATGGCAACTCCACCAGTTCACTGAGGAGCTGATTCCTGTGCTTAACCACTCTTTCAGTGAAGAAATTTTTCCTAATATCCAACCTGAATGTCCCCTGGTGTAACTTGAGGCCGTTCCCTCTCCTCCTGTCCCTGTTCCCTGGGAGCAGAGCCCGACCCCCCCGGCTGCCCCCTCCTGTCAGGGAGTTGTGCAGAGCCACAAGGTCCCCCCTGAGCTCCTTTGCTCCAGGCTGAGCCCCTTTCCCAGCTCCCTCAGCCACTCTTCCTGGGAATTATGTCCCTGACTTCATTTAAGATATTATCTCAAAGCAGTGGAGTTTCACAGAAACACAAACATTTAAAAAGTTCATCAAACATAAAAATGTGGAGGAATGGGAAAGGGAAAAATGTGCTTTGCAAATAATCTTGTGGCCGAGGAATTTGCCTGCAAAGCAGTGAGAAAGGATAAACAGATGATTTCAGTTCAGTTCAAAGAATGTGCCTTGGCTTTTTGATGAGATGGTTGTGGCATAAAATAAGAATAAACTCCCTCCACATTGGCTTAGTCCTACTGAGAGAAAAAGCTGCTACCAGGAACCACTACATCCAGGTGATCTCTGACAGATTCCCTCCCTGCTCTCTTCCCCTATTAGCGAGGCTGCTTTTCCTTGCAATGCATTAATCTGCCTTTCAGCTGCCTTTTAATCAAAGCCAGGCTTAACTTCGCAGTGGAAAAAGAAAGCAGATGCTGAGGCAAACCACAGAGTAGAACTGGAAGAAACAGCCAGAAAGAAAAGGCTCCTTGGCTTGATAAGGATGGAAGAACTATTTTTCTAGTGGGAAGGGAGAAAGAAAATAACTCCAGTTTGTTCCAGCTTGGAAAAATGGCTATGGCTGCCTTCTTCTCCCAAATATACGAACCGTGAGCTGGTTTGTACAGGATTTTGCATGTGCCAGCTCCTATTTTGTTGTGCAACATAGAAAAAGCAAAAGAAAAATCAATGCTGATAATTTGAAAATCGATCTTCAGATTGTGGAAATGAAATTTTTATGCTGTTGGGAATTAAGAAACAAGCAAACAAGTACTCCAAATCAATCTGTTGTTCTAGGGAGGGATTGTATGCAAACAACCAGAGACTGAGATCCAGTATTGCCATTACCAAAGAGGTATGAAGAGGCGTGTGTATAAAAGTTCACAAACAATGTGGGAAAAGAAGTATTTCCAAAGGGTCACCAAAATACACTACTGTTAATGAGCCTGTGGTTGGATTCAAAAAGCAGGAAAAAAAAGAGATTTACTCACTAGGGCCATAAATATGAAACCAGTTTGAAGAAATGACCACACAAAAAAAAAAGCACAAAGAGGACCCTCTTGCAACTGAAATTTGTTGCCTGTAGTTTTTATTAGTGACAGCAAGTGAAATAAAAGCCAGCCAAGTCTAATATAACTCTATTATCTCCTGCTACACCGGGGTGAAGAGTAATAACACTGCACTTTTTAAAAACCACCTGTTGGCATCTGCTTTGCCCAGTGTATAACACCACCACTCAATAAACCCCTGGAAAGCAGCCACTGAAACAGAGTTTGCCAGGGGGAACCTCCCTGACCTGCAGCCACTCTTTGCTAAATGAAGTAGCACGACAATGACATGGGGAAAAAAAAGTATTTTCAACTTGAGGAGCTGAATTCCAGAAAGAAAACCTTTAAGTTGGGCTGAAAAATCCACACTGCAGAAGCATTTAACAGCCTTGCCTTCAGCACCTGCTGAGCTTTGGCTTTCCCTGCAGCTTCTGCTCGTGAGCTGTTCCCATCAGCCACAATTTCTCCTTTGGATGCTGCATTTGCAGGGAAGGAGGAGAAAATAAGGGGCTGGAGGGGGAAGTTTAACCTATGAAAGGGGACCAACAATTTCAATGAATAGCATGGAAATAAACCTAGTAATTACCTCATTGTAATTGCTTCTCTAAGAATTTCAAGACTGAAATAAACTTACCTTCTGTGACTTCATTTTGAAGATGCTGCTTCCCTCCTCTGGGGATCCACACTTTTCCTTCTTTTCCACAATTGTTATGCCCAAGCCAGAAAGCCATTTAGACCTCAAAACCAAAAAACCCCACACTAATAGCAAGTTAAACAAAAACAAATTCTAGAATTTATTAAAAAAACCTCCATAAACAATTAAAATCTAGATGCTGTATTTCAGCTACATTTGATGTTTTCTGCTTTTATTCTGCCAGAGCAGATGGAATCAGACGGATGAGTGCCAGCTGTAATCCCTCAAAGTGTGCCTATGACTTCCACCTGGATGTTAAATTTTACCCTTTCCAGTATTTCCCCTTTTAATTGGTCATTCCACACCCAACTCATTACAACTTAATTTGTTCAGGTGGGCTGAGGAGACAGGAGAACAAGAGAGAACAAGGCAGAGTTCTCTGTTACAGGAGGCTGGGAGCCTTCTGATAATCAATTCTTTGGAACAGGCTGTATTTATGTAGCTCCAGCCCGTTCGTTACTGTTAAAATTTGCAGGAAATCAGTTCAATTGTCAGTTAAGCTGTCAGGATGCACTTTGGTAGGAGGGCTTCATTCACTACACACAATAAATACTCGCCAGAAACCAGGCATGTTTCAAAAGGTGGATGTTGTCTTTTGATTAAAGGAGAAAAATATGAGGGAGGAAAGGAGAGCACTTTGCACATGGACAGCAAATTTTGTTTGCATCCACTGCCAATCTCTGCCCATCCTCGGGGAAGGCAGGATTCAGATCTGCAAAGAGAGTTTGTACTGTCCTTCCACAGAAAAGAACCTCAGTGAGTCCAAATCCACCAGTGTGCTCCTAAAAAATTTAATTTCATGTTTTTAAGGTGTTTCTTGTCCCCTGGAATCAACAGGAGTGCACAAAACGCCCTTTGCCTGTGGAGTTACTATGAGATGCCAGCTACACAAAGCAATGTACAACACACCACTAACTCGTGTGAGGGGGTGGGAAGTTGGGAAAGAATTTGAATTCTCTTGGGAAATGAACAGATATTGACTTTGCAATTTAATCTTCTTGTACTACAACCTTTGGAGAGCTGAGAACACAGCTCTGCTGAACTCCTCTGTGAATACTCCTGCATTAAAGCTGGCACTTTTAAAGCAAAATGTTTTTGCCTTGAGTATCTGCAAACACCTCACCAACATCCACCTCCTGGATTCGTTTTGCCATTCTCCCATTCCTACAGAAGCCTTTTAAAAACTCTTTCCCCATCCTTATCTTTCCCCTTCCTTATCTTCAATGTTTAAGTAGAAACTGAACAATTTACTATTAGAATTCCCAACTCAAAAATATCAGTGGGTCAGTATCAGTGTCATTAAAGAATTTTATGTCACTGCTTGGATCTGTGGGTGTAAGTTTTTTTACCCTGAACTCATTAATGAGTGGTTCACATAAATATCAAGGTTGTGATGAATTATTCTGAGAAATAAATAAATAAATGTTTAAAAAACCCAATCCCAAACCCTACTCTTTTCTAAGCTATTATTATTCTGCTTCTCACCAGCAATTAAATTTTTAGTTGAGCTTTTAGAATACAATTTTGGGCAGCAAGTGATCATCCAAACCAAGTTCACTCCCCATTAAAGAATCTGTGATTGTCCTCATTTTCTGTCTCCTGAGTCAACTGCACCAAAAAATGGTCTCTGATTATTTGCTCTGACACTCAACATCAACACTCTGGGCCAGGTTTCTTGATGTATAATAAATGCCTCTCTCTGGCTGCAGTGTCTCTAAATTGGCAGACTGCATTTTAATGGAAGGAAATTATAAATAATTTGCAATATAGCACTAATCATTTTTACTCTGCAATCAAGTATTTCATGTTGTCATTTTCCCTAATTACTCCCCCTGAATCAATTCTATGTCTATGTGTGCATATATACATCCACACACCATTAAACTGAATTTTTTGAGAAATACTTCAGAAACTGACCCAAGTTAGGCAGTTGATCAATATGTTTAATTTACAGGCTGCCTTTATTGTGAAGCACATCATGATCAATTAAAACTCTAATTAGGGCCTGCCTTTACTGAAGCTAAGCTGAAAGACCATTCCCTAGACTTTTCACTGACAGAACAAGTAAATCTGTTATCATAAAACTGAAATAATTTGGACTTTTAAAAAGAATCACATCAGGAGTTGAGGAGAAATCAGCCCATTTTTCAAATTCTGCACTGCCACAAGAGTCCCATGACAATATTTACCATAAGCTTCCCTCAGGTTGTACAACCACCAGTGGAACAGGAGCACACAAATGCAGAGAGAAAATGCCCGTGGGACTGACTGAGCTCCAGAGATGTACAAATCTCAGATGCTCCACTGAACTGAAGACAATTTATGTATCCCTGCAGACTCAATCTTATGCTTTTTGTTGTTGTTGTTGATCATGGAAGCCCAAAATTATTCATGTAAAAAAATGAGAGGGGTAACCAGCACTAGTTATGCTGCAAGATTTTCTCCAACTAGAGTTCCTCATCTAGCCAACCTAAATGCCCCAAAACCTCCTTACTGCCAAAGGCCCTGGCCTTTTGCAAATGAATCTTTAAACAGTAACTGAATGCTCTGCTTTGCTAATCAAACATCACAGTTAATTAATATGAGGCTGGTGTTCAAAGAGAAATGCACGAAGAATCTCTGCATATTGACCTGCAAACACAATTCCTACCTTTCCTCATAGCCAGGGATGGTCAAACACAGGTTCCAGAGTTTTGGCTTCACTGCTGCCAGAAGCTTCAAAATGCAAAACTGAGAAAATACAGACTATAAACCTCTGTGGCTACCTGCAGTATTCACAGAGCTTTGAGGAAGGAATTCTCAAAGGGGCTTAAAGGAGTTAAAACCATATTTATTTTAAAAATTCATTCAGTTCACTTTGTAGATTCTGAGAACCGAAAGGGAGGGGGTTTTTTCCTCACTTATTTCCGTGCTTTTCAAAACTCAGGATGTGTAGACCATGTCCTGCTCTCATTTAACCCATACAAGTTTGATGTTTGCTACTAAAGCCTGGGAATTAATGCTGCTCAAACACAATGTTTCATTAGAACTAATATGGAAAATGTGACTCAGACGTACAAAGGATAATCACTTCCTCTATTAAACCCAGCCCTGAGCATTGTTCCTGTCCAGAAGGCAAAATGACAACAGTTGCACAACCAGCACTCAATTCCAGGGCAACAGATGATGGTTTGTATTAAATCAAGACACACAGAGATTTTAAAAATATTTTTATTATTGTAATGAGACTGCAATATTATCTAAATAAACTTTTCAATCACTATTACACTCTATTTTCCTCATAAAGGTTCCAGTTGGGAATGCCACGAAGTATTCTGCAACCTGCACACTTCAAAGTTTATAGAAACATTCAGTATTAAAAGGCCTTTGCAGTATGTTTTTTTTTAAAAAACATCAGAGTTATAAATCCAAGTGTATACTGAAGTAGATTTATTTCAGAGACCCACTGACAAACAACTTCATGACCTGTCAAAGAACAGGTTTGGTGTGCTCACAGTAACCCTGTGGGAGCCTTGTCCACAAGTGCTGCTACAAAAGCAAGAGCAGGGGTTGAGCAGAGTTGTAGTGTGAGCCAGAACTCAGGCCACTGCTAATGACAGTTAATTTTGATTAATTCTCTTGCTCACTTAATACTTAAGGCAAATTTCCTTGTATTATCATTTTCCCAAGCTAAAGCAACTACATAAGCACAGTTCACAATACTGAACAGAAGGTATTTATGGTTATTAATGCAAGATGTGGCAAGAACAAATGCAATACACTGCAGTTATAACTCTCACTTTCTGTTTAGAATGATGGAACTCCCCTTTTCAGTCTGTATTCAAAAAGACTTGAAAAGCCAACCCTTTCCAATTTTATCAGAAATGTTATTTTAGATTTGAATCAAGGTTTTCTGGAGCTGGAGATGTCCCAAAGCTGATGGAGTGCAGAATACACATCCACAAATCCTTGAACAAAAGGAGAATCCAATGCACTGTTACTGTAAGTAGACAAGCCAAGAATTACATTCAAACGAGAGACATTTTACAGGATTCTTTTCACTACAACTAACTCAAATTCAGTAGCTCCAACAAGCTGGGAAAAAGAAGAATTTAGGTTTTTAGCCTAAATGCCACAGTCTTCAGTTTGCAAGGGCAATGTACCATCAGCACCCGCTCCTCAACTGTAAAATTCCTCATCAGGAATACATAGAAAAGACACATCTGACATCAGAAAACAACAATGCAGACAAGTCCTTAAATACTGAAATACTGGCACAAAAATGAGAAAAGAGGATTTTGGTGGCATCCTTGTGTATGTGGACCATAAGACATATTAGCATGAGAAGTATCTCATGGAAAAGCCATTATTTTGGCTTTGCACAATGCTTTTTTCATCTATTTTTTCATCTACATTCAATAACAAATCAGTTACTGGGGACAGCACCAGCAGTGTCCTGACCTTGCTGCTCTGGAGGTACAACCTTCTCCCACCCTTGGACAGGAAGAATTTAGTCCCCAGGGTGTGCAGGGAGTGCACACTTTAAAACAAAATTGAATACAGCAATACCTTAACTGAAAAAAGTGACGTTTCATGGGTTTCTGGAATGTGAGGAGAGCAACATTTTTAAGTGAACCTGTCAAAGATTCCATCCCAGACAGTTACGGAAATGACAATACAGTGAACTGATTTAAAGTAACAGTAATTTTAAACAAGAAATTGGACTGAAAAAGCATTATCTTCCAGGAAAGAACTGTGTGCTTTGCGATCTCTATTTATTTTTAAATATATTT
>VWZT01012171.1:30748-64874 GCA_013397055.1 Pachycephala philippinensis
TTTTTACAGTACAGACTCAATCATTTATACATATAAATACAACAGTATTGAAGTTCTACTAAGATTTGATTTTTAGAAGTAAATGGACCAGACTTTTACACAGGTATGGAAGCCTTTCAGCACGTTTTTAAATTTGATTTCTGCTACAGCTGAAAAAGTAGAAATATTATTGTATAATTTTATCATAAGCTTCTTTCCCCTCCTGTGAAAGTGAAGACAAATTTAACAAAAAGCAACACCACAGTTCTTAATCCTGACTTGGAACACATTTAACAGCATTTGCTCAAATCACACAGATCAGCTATTACAGTGATTCAAGAGAAAAAGGTATTTTCACCCAGTGGAATCCCAGTCTGACAGACAACCTCATAACCACAGAATTGTCACTCCTGTGTCACCTCCTCCTTGGGCTGTTTGAGTTCAGCCAGAAGCTCCTTCGCAGTTTCTCCTGCTTTTGAGGCAAAGAGAACAGCTCCCTCCTTGAAGCCCAGGAGCTTCAAGCTTCTGGCATAATCTGCATACACGGCGTGGATCAATTTATGTAAATGAAGCATTAAGGAAAGCACAAATGAATGGCAAAATGAAAAGAACTCAGCACCTTTTTTATTTTCCTTCTCACTCCTTGGCTCTCCCAAGGTGAAAATGCTGAACATTGCTACCAATTGTGCTAATCCATTATTTTTCAGCACAAATAAGAATAAAAAAAGTTGCTTTCAATGCTACTTTTGAATGCATATTAGTATTTATAAAGCAACATGCAGAGTGCTATAAACTAAACCAGATACATTGCAGATATGCTTAAGTAGCTACCATGATACAATGGCATAACTTGCAACAGAAATTTTAATATCACAAAGATTTTTTTGTTAATTATACCTGTACTTACCTACATGACTTATTAGTGGCTTTTTTTACATACAAGCTGACATCAGTGATGACTCCATAAAACAGGATCAGGTATTATTTACATATGCACCATTATTTATCACCTATAATACAAAAGTTTGTGCAACTGCTCAGCTTTCCAGAACACCAGGTCAGATGTGAAGATTCTGGTGAGCAAAGAGGATTTCAGAAAAAGGATATTTGTATCATCATTAACTTCAAATGCCCCGTACTTCAAACAAGCTTCTACAAATAAAGCTGCTCTATCAAAGTACCTCATACTGTTAAATGGGAAAAAAAAAAAAGAGAATCATTTGTTAGGATACAAACCAGAGAAGCATTCCAGGATATCACATCAAAACACTTGCACAGAAGCTTCCTAAAACATTTTACATCTCCCCTTCTTCCTTGCACTCAAGAACTTACACTTGCTATACATTTTTTTGAAAGATCAGGGCTCAAGTTACTCAGAAAAAAATCATAGATAGTATAAATCATTACTGCTTGGTCCATGGGTGCTGGCAATCTTAAAGCCTGCAGGAAAGTGAAACGCCAGTTGCAGCCCATGGGTTAAAATTAATTAAAGAAAAACACGCTAAAATAGAAACAGATGTCAGAAACAATTCTGGCCAAGACAAAACACAGGCTGTGCTGTTTCACCTTTACCTGTGCAACATCTCTGCAACTTTCGTGAAGCAGCCAAGAGACAAGAGGACAAGAATGGCCTTGGATTTCTGGTTGACCTGCGGGGAGCAGAGGTGATCGACCCAACGCCGGAGCACATCCGCGCACTCCTCCGAGGTCAGCCGGACCTGCGGGGGACAGCAGAGCCAGGGGTGAGCTCCCAGCTCCACATGGTGCCTTAGGTTTTAACATTTTATTGTTCAAATTCTGTATTCCCAGTGTGTAACTCTGCAGTGTCCTGCAGCCTGGGAGCTGCTGCTCTCTCATGCTGAGACAGACAGAACAAAGCCTCTCCAGGCTGCTCTCCAAGGACACCCAGCCCGGCCTAGGCCCAAAATGTGTAACCCAGCATCTTGAGAAGGGGGGCAAGCTGAGGGGAAATTCCATCATTAGCTAAAGTTTAATTGGTGAAATTGGGTTGAGATGCCAATGGAGCAAAGCTATAAAAGTGTGAAGAACTCGTGACTCGGGGTCCATCTTGGGTGCAGCCTTTGGCCTGCCCAGGGTGTGCCTCTGAAGGCCTTTCAAATAAATATCCCCCTTTATTCCCTTACTCCTGTCTAGTCTCTGTTTCTAGGTTGGCCTCTTTAGGCATCACACATACAGACAGCACTCTACTGCTGCTTCATTCTCATCAGGGCAACACTCTGGGCAGAAGCAAAATCATCTGAAACCATCAGTTTGTAATAAAAAGTACACATATTCCTTAACAGGACAAACGAAAATCAGAAATATCTGGGTATAACAATACCTCACTCGTGTCACTCCATTTTTACTTGTGATTAACATTACTTTTACCCCAAGTTGTTCTAGAGTTTTTCTAAATCAACAAGTTAGAAATCTTCATCCTTTACTGAAGACTTAAGGACAAAACATCTTTGTTTCTTAAAAGCACGACTGACTCATTCAGAAAATCTAACTACAACTTTTTCCATGCTTTCTTCAGGAAAAATAACAGAAACTTTATTTAAGAGATGCTGAAAAATCCTTACTGACTCTTGCCCATTTATAATGTGGAGAATTAATGCTGTGTCTGGGTAGTTTTGCTGTAATTATGTCTACATACCAAAACAGGAGGTGATGGAAATTTACGTGGGTGGTGCTAATTTTGAAATCAGCTCACACACTGCACAGAGCTCAGCACGAAGTCACTGCCCAGTTACTTATCCACATCCAGGAGTGGGTTTTTGTAGTTTATTACCAGCTTGGTACTGCTGCAGTTATTTGGACCTTCCTAAACCACTGCTGAAAAATTAGGAAATTGAGTATTCCAAGGCTTTTTAGGCCCCAATCCTGTAATGTGGACAACGAGGGCAGACTTGTGTGGGCAGAAGGCTGAAAAACCTGTCAGCACTGATCAAATGGACTGGCTTCCTGTAGCTGAATGCTATTTCCAATTGATGTTTCAGCTATTTAGGGAACTTCAGCACCCTCCTCAGCCTCCCTAAGCACAGATGCTGGGCAGGGGGTGGCTGTTCCCAGCCTGGGAAGTGAGGAGGTGCCCACCTTGGCCAGCCACGCCGCGCGGTTCCACTCGCCGTAGGTCTGCAGGTAGCGACAGGCGTCCGCAGCCTTGTCAATCAGGCACAGCAGCTGCACCCCCTCTGCAACACAAAAATGCACTCACTCAGGAAATTCGCGGGAAAAAGAGTTGCTATCCAAGTGTGGAAAAGGATCTCCACATCCTCAGCACATGGAGATGTTAAGACTGCTCTCCATATAACCTGGGTGCCAGTGATTGGAGCTTCGTCCAATACAGAGGCCACACAAAGCTCTCATTTGTCTTTGTTCTAAACACAAATTTAGGGGTTCACAGGACTTCTCATCATAAAGACATAATGATCTCTGATAATTAAATAAATAGATTTCATAGCTAATTCTTTATTTTAATTTCATGTTGTCCACAGTGTAATTATTAACAGTCTACAGAGTGGGAAGTATTTTTTCCAGGGAAGTACAGAATTTTACCTTTCTCTGTATGTCTGAGTATTTCAGTTACACGGTGAACAGCTCTTGCATTAAGCAAAATTAACCTCTACTTGTAAGAAAACATGTATTTTGAAACAAGTTCTAAGGAAACTAAGTCTATATTTCATCTCTCGTTACAGGACACCAAATTTTAGTTAATTCTTTAATTAGAAAAGTGGAAAATACATATTACATGCTCAGCCTCTTTTTGTGCAAACAACTGCTAAGAGATTTACTCCAGAAGTAAATTTCCGAGTGAAAATGAATCAAGACAAGCTGGATTTTATAACTCAGTTACTGATCATTTTTGTGCTAACTACTATGGGTAGTGCCTCCTGCAGATACATAACCTAGAAAATCTATTACAGCAGGATTCACTCCACTGGCATCCTTAAAAATGATGCGAATTACTAGTTTGCAAGCAAAGAGAAAGAGATATTTTACCGGCAAGCTTTCCATTGGCTATCATGTTGGTTGCTACCAGTTTAATGGTGCTTTGAGATGGCCCTGATGAGGTGACAGTTGTGACCAAGCAAGCTTTGAGTGAATCACAGTAATAATGTGCATTTTCTGAACTGGTTTCTAGCAGTAGTTGCACTGCTCTGTCAGTCTGGCAAGAGAAAGAAATACAACTTTGACCACAACATATTAATTATGTTTAAAAGCCTTTCTATTTTTGCCCTTTTTAAGACATGGAACAAATAACAATGAAAGTTATTCTAAAACAGGCTGCAAAAATATCTCCCAGTCTAGTAATGACTAAGATTCTATTTCAATAAGGCACTTGTAACAAGGGTAGCATTGAAAATCCATCATGAATTTAACATACTAAGAATGCAAAAACTCTGCATTGGGTTAAGACAAGTAGGAAATAACAAATATAGTTAGGAAAAGCTTTACGTGAATAGGCTAAGTACACAGAACAGACAGGAAAGAAGAATAAAAAATTCAAATATTACCCACAAACCTGGCCCAAGAGAAGAAGCTGATCAGCACATTTCCTGGTATGATCATATGTTGATCTCTTCACTTCCTGGAGATTTACCCTTTCCAGCTGGAATTTCTGGACAAAGAAGGAAAGGTATTTTAAATGTAAGCCAACCATAAGAAATAAAAGCAGGCATTTAAAAGATATGTAAATATCTTGCCAGTTTTGGAACACCCTCTATTTTTAAGTACCAGGAATGTTTTAATCCAGACTGGTATGTTACTAATAAAAGTGAAATATGTACAGGGAAGTGAGTGTTTATTGTGCTGATGACATTCTTCTTCAATGTGGTTTTGAACTCTTTGACATACCTGGAAGTAAGAATTTTCACACAGTATGTCATAGCATATATCCAGAGGATTAACCAACTGCTCCTGAAGGACAGCTGTGTCTGCTTTTGCAGGCTTTTCCTGGCATAAGCTGTGCAAATAGTGGGCAGCAATAGTCCAGAAATGCAGCTCAGATTCGTCCCCATACAGCCTGAGAAGATACAAAGCAGGATGTGAAACAGGTTTGTATTTTTTCATATGCCACATAAAAATATGATATATTCCGTTTTCTCAAGGACTGTGCATTCCTGTGGACACCACAAGCACTTTGCATTATCAGTGGGACAAACTACAAGAGAAGATTAAGGAATGACATTCAGCAAGGTAAGTTACAACAGCAATTAAGCTCTAGGAATGTTCAGCATAAAAATATGTGGAAATTGATACTTATTATTATTATTTTACACTTAGTCACTGACCTCCTCTTTCAACCACAAGTTACTAAGTTTGAAAACCATTTCTGAATACAGACAGACTAAAATTAGCTCACTTCAGGCAGAGGAACCACAAAGAACAAATACACTTGAAATAAACCCCAGGCCTTCCCCTGGTTGTACAGAACTATTGTGAAGTTCTAAATGACATTTTGGGGCATGAACAACTAAATGTAACGTGGCTGCCAGAATTGCAGTTATGAAAGTGTCACCAAGACCGAGGGAAGTTCCCTGTATCCAGCAATCAAATAAAACTGTGTTTCAGTGAGGTAACATTTCCATTTTAGTCCTAAAAACACTCTAATCTACGGGTAACAAAGTAGTTTAGGGACTGCACTGCATTAAGGACAGTTGGGTGAGTACCTAAACTTCAGCTCATTCCTATGCATTAATAGCATCAAGATTTTCCCAGGAAACATTTCCTATATTTATCTGAATCTCTACTACCTGGCAACCAGGAGACATCTCTGCAGGAGAGTAAAATCTGGATCGAGCAGAAGTTTCTTTATGTCACTGCAAAAGAGAAAGTGTTAGAGACTCGATAAAATGCTGTGCAGGTTTCTTTTGTTTGGTTGGTTTTGAACACAAATTTCAAACCCCAAAATATACAATTTTTTTTCTGAAATGAACAAATGCATCTATGAAGACAATTACAACAGGAATTATATAGAATTTGAAATATTACTCATCTCCAGGAGCAAATGCAGTGAGTCCACCAGGAACTCTTTATCCTTGCAATACAGGGAATCACCACCAGGGTGTATGCAAAGCTGTCAATTAGTCTGCAGTAATTCTACTAATTACAATATTAATTCAATTACAAATTATCTTGCAGCTATGTAGTGTCATAGCAGAAGGGATGCACATGCATGAATTTAGGTTTTCACAGATGTTTCAAACTGGATAAAAATATGCTGTTACCTTTTCCGTCCTACTACATGAAAGGACAAAGGAAAATGGAAAAAACTGTGATTTTCATGGTTTAAATGGAATTCCAAAATCTGTTTTCTGTGTAAGCAGAGCAATGTGCATCAACATTGCTCTGCAATTATAGCTTCAACAAAGGATTGTTCGAATCATCTTTTCTTCCTCAGAGCTCAAATATCCTAACAAACCTTGGAGTATTTAAGCAGCAGTGTCCAATGCAGTCTGGATCACCATAAAGAACCCTAAATCCCTGAGAAGTACTGCTTAAAACATTCCAAATGCTCACAGGTCAGTTGTAAGTTATGTACTGACCCTATCAGTACCTTTCAAGCACCAACTTTAAAATTACGTAAAAATTACATAAGAAGTAACTTTTTTTAAAAAATAAAAACTGTCATTACTCAAGCTTATCTTTAGAGAGGCAAAAAGCATTTTTTCTTCATTAACTGTGAATTGCCACAAACTTCAGATTTTTTGCCTTCTCAGAATTCCATAGCTTACACAAGTAATAACAGGAAAATTCTTACTTGGACAACGAATTCAACTGCTCTTGAAGAAGGTTTTTAATATTTTCATTCTCTGGATAATCACTGGATTAAAAAAAAAAAAGAAAAAAATAGAGGTTTTCTACATTACCAAAAGGACAGAATTACCTGAAATGGAAGAGCACTACTTGTAGGAGAAGAACACAAGCACATATATGGAAACAATCTTTCACATTCTTTCATTAAGCCATTCACGCAGCATTCTTTATCCAGTTACCAGCTCCAAAACAGCAGTGAAAGATTGGGTTTGCTTTCACTTAACCTCACAGTCAGTGCCAATCTTTCTTTTCCCATTTTTATTTTCTTCATTAACCTTAAAATTAGTCAAACTGGCAATGCCTAGAGCATTATTATTTGACCACGAGCACAATACAGGACACAGAAACGTGCTCCTAGGATGATGTGAACGTGGCTCTCCAAGAGTACACACAGATCTATCAGAATATCAGAGTATCACTTCCAGTTACATTTTAGGAACAATTCTGATTGCTGCATTAACTTCCAGAACAAAGAGAACACACAGTTCTTCTCAGAAGTAATATAATACCTTAAAAATATTGCCAGTACTTAAAGCAGACTGCAGTTTTTAATAGCCAAGTGCTACTGAAAGCCAGAAGAAATACCTGACCTTAGAGCCTTATCTAGTTATTACTTTTAGTAATAAATAGTGAAGTAATTATATTTTTGACTGTTCCCAGGAGTGAGGAAACTTATATATCTAACAGTTATTTGCACAGAAAGATTAATAAAAGATGTAGGCTTTAAAAATAGTATGTTATATATAGATCTATATTTCTTACATGTCCATAATATCTAGGGAATATTTCTCATCCCACGGTTGATGCAGCAGGAATGCTTTTAAAGCTAATGAAGCTCTTGGAACAAGCAGGTAGGGACACCAGACAGGTTCTGAAACAAAAGGAAAAGATTCACTGTCGAGAGGCTCATGTGCAATAATGCTGTGTTCATTAATCAGAGAAATGTACCTCCAGAAAATATATCAGCATGAAATGTACCACAGAAAATATACCACAGAAAATGTACTTCCAGAAAACGTACCTCCAGAAAACGTACCACAGACAATGTACACCAGAAAATGCACCACAGAAAATGTACCAGCACAAAATGTACTCCAGAAAATGCACCACAGACAATGGACCAGCAGAAAATGGACCAGCAGAAAATGTGCCACAGAAAATGTGCCACAGAAAATGCACACCAGAAAATGCACACCAGAAAATGCACACCAGAAAATGGACTAGCAGAATATGTACCAGCAGAAAACACCAGAAAATGTACACCAGAAAATGTACCAGCAGAAAATGTACCGCCAGAAAATGGACCAGCAGAGTATGTACCAGCAGAAAACACCAGAAAATGTACCACAGAAGAAGCACCACAGAAAATGTTACCACAGAAGAAGTACCACAGAAAATGTTACCACAGAAAATGCACCACAGAAAATGGACCAGCAGAAAACACCAGAAAATGTGCCAGCGAAAAAGTACTACAGAAAATATACCTCCAGAAAATGTACCACAGAAAATGTCCCACAGAAAAAGTACCACAGAAAATGTACCACAGAAAATGCACCACCAGAAAATGTCCCAGCTTGTTTGCAAGCACCAGGAAAATCATAAATAAAAGTCTTTTCACAGCACAGGCTGCTAGACATAAAATCTTATCTCTATAGTCAAGCAAAAACGTTTCATAGAAGGTACAGGGTTATCAACCATGCTCAAATGAGAATTTCAGGACATTCTATAGAGATTTGAGCCATAGACTCCTGGAATGCATTACACTGGCATTAGGCAGAGCTATGTGCAAGGATTATTGCTACTGCATGGGCATGGTGCAGAGTAAGTAAAGCTCTACCCAAATATATCATAAAGCACATTTAGTTTTGCTTTGTCCTCATAGTTCCTACAGTATAATACAAGGATTAAACCCCATCATCTGGAAAGGATGGTGGGAAGTTTAATAAGATAAGAATGATACGTGAAGTGCTGTCACACAAATGTAAAAGTCAGTAAGTCTGTACTCAGTACAAGGCGTGGGTGACAGGCAGTAAATGCTACCCAGTGACCTAGGACTAAAACAAGTACCAAAATCAGCTCCACCATTAAATATTCACCATTCCCTGTATTTCGTATGCAGTGAGTGATGTAGGACTCTTGTAAATGTGATTTGGTAATTAAAACATTACCAGAGAGCAGAGGCAGGAGGACAGCTAAATCACAGGCAGCCTTACAGCTGGCACAGCCTCATTTCAGTGTGCTTGGCTTTACAACATTCATCTTTTTAACTTAATACTGCAGAACATTCATTTGATAGCAAAAACGGCTGTGATGAATTACATGTTTCCTCAAATAAACCCACACCACAGCTCCCCATGTCACAGTTTATTACATATGTCTTAGAATCTACTGTGTTTTAAGGAAATGATTTAAGGAAATTGTATGAGTAAAGGTAGGATTGACTCAAAAGATAACAACAAGAACAGTAATTTGGAACACCAGTAATAATAAACACAAAAAAATGCAGCTTAGTTAACTAGTTAAATATTTAAATTCCCTTCTTAAACATATGGCTAAAAAGGCAAACAGCACTAATATTGCTATTTTAAAAGTGAATTTGAAAAGCAATGACTCAGTCTACCAACATCTGAAAAAATCAGAAAATACATTTTCACACATCAATAAATGTTTCAAAATCATGTAATGAGTATCAGTGATATCCCTGAGAGGTACTGATACCTAATTGATGTGCCAATGCTTTTTAAGTCACCTTGCTATATATCTCTACAAAATGCTCTTATTTTGTTCATTTATACTTCAATTAAGATATTAAAAAGTGTATGTTATTTAGGAGATTAAACTTGTATTAAAAAACCTATCCATGTGATCTATGCATAAAAAAATTATCTGTATCTATGAAAAGCAGTAGAGAGGCATCAAAATCCCCACATGTGACAATTCCCTGTTCTAACAGAAGTGCTGAGCTCCACTTTCCAACCAAGAGTGCAGAAGTATCAAGCAGTGGACAGCCAAAAAGACATGACCATACCTATTAAATCCTGTTCATCCATCCTGAAACACGAGGCTTTCATGGATAAGTCCAGCACCCGGATACATCCATCATCTGATGCCAGCACTACTTTGTCTGATGTGCACCAGTCCACATCCAAGACCCGGAAATTCACGTTTCT
Organism: Pachycephala philippinensis; assembly: GCA_013397055.1. Classification (NCBI taxonomy): domain Eukaryota; kingdom Metazoa; phylum Chordata; class Aves; order Passeriformes; genus Pachycephala; species Pachycephala philippinensis. The sequence continues at coordinate 40,717 of VWZT01012171.1, forward strand.
CCCACTTCTTAAACTGCTCACCATTTGTACCTGGAAAAGTTCAGTTATTTTTTATTTTTAGCAGCCTCTCCATCACCCAGTGTAAGGCTGTGTCACACAGCCAGGAGGCACAGCACAAAATTCACAATGAAAGGTGAAGTTAGCCATAAATCATTTCAATAATGGTCTTTTCTGGAGAGTTGGGAATTTAGAAACCTTGGAGTAGGTCACATGGTTGCCCTGAAACAATACTATGTCCCAATTTAGAGCTGAGAAAAGATCCTTTTGAGCACAGTGTACAGCTGCCTTTTCGTTATCTTTTCTAACAGGACAGGATTAGACGTATAACAGAACTGAGACTATTAAATATTACTACAGATATTCTGAAAGCCTTTTGACTGAAGATGTGAATTTAATTTTAAATGCTTTCATGTAGGAAACTCCTTTATCCTAGCAACAAAAGGAGAGAACAGCTACAGGAGGAGTGTCTTGTGGCATCAAAACTATTCAACTGTGCTTCAAGGAGAGACTCACTGGCTAATATCCTACTCTGCTTATGTAATTCACAGTAGTTGTTCATATCTGCTGTCCAATTCTTATCATCAGTGGAGTTTCATATTGCACTAATTAAGTGTCTGAGTTTGGAGCTGGTGCTCATTACAAAGTGAACAGGAAAAGAATTAAAATTTCTGTTTCACACCCCGACACCCTGAACTTATTCCGGGGGCTAAGTTAAAACAGTACAATTATTTTTCCTTCCCCACGGTACTATAATCCCCTGAAAGACCTACAAAGCAAACCCCAGAAGGTTTGTGAAAATAACTACAGAGCTCCTGAGTAAGAAGAGAAGCTAGACAATATCAATGAACAAGTGTCTGCTTTTCTGGTATTCCGTAACAAATTAAAGCTACTCTTGACCATACACAGAAGAAAGCTGCAGTAAAAGCAACCTCTTGTCCACAGATGAAAGTCTCAGATGGGGGACTCCCCCTTGAATTTTCAAGCTCTGCCTCAAAACCATTACAAGAGGATGACAAAGAGGATCTCAGACACATTGTCAGCTCTAAGAGTGGAAGACACTTCTCATTGATGGCAGCTTAAAGGCGCTTTATAGGGAGCAAAAGTCTGATGAGAAAAGCCATACGACTTTATCATAGAACTGTCAGTAAGAAATCATGACTCAGTAAAACTTAATCCCCCAGTCATCCTGATTTTCAGAGGTGACGTGTGTGCTTTGAAGAGAAGTGCCTATCAAACCCACAGTCACTCACCTCTTTCGAATCCCAAATTTCTGCCCCATCGTTGTACATTGCGAGAAGTTTTTGATTTCCTTTTCCCGGGGCAAAGCGGATTTTTTTCACCCAGCTCCGGTGGGTAGGAATCCCCCTAAGGAAAGACAAGAACAGGATTCATCATTCTGTACCTAATATTGTAAGAAACTGAATCCTTTCCACGGACTTTGTAGATCCTGGCATTGCACAGACTGAGGAGGAGAACAATCTTTCTATACATGCACACACAAATGGATGTCCAGATTATTAAAACTAAAATGATGAAATGCTCAGAATAAACACTACAGTAGTTAATGTTTCACCAGAAGCCATTGCAGATTTAATGAAAAAAAGATATCTAGCTGGTTTAAAAACCTTGATTAAATGTTAATTCTTCTGAAAACACAAGAGATTAAATGTAGAGAACTGCGACACAGTAGACATTTTCTGAATTTTTATTTCAAAATACGTGCATTTTTCCCTGCAGTGAAGAACAAAAATGAGGAAGGATGAAAACATTCCACATTCTAACACTCACCATCTCACGTTTGACACAATTAATTTGCTTTCATACCTGGATACTCTAGCTTTCAAATCCCAGAAGTTTAAGTTTCCATCAACATCTCCAAGAACCAGGATATCCCCTTTCCAGGCAATACAAGTAATGCTACCCATACTTCCCTGAAAATATTTAAGAAGCAGAAAAAAATCTTGTGATTAATAGACCCAAACATATGAATAAATATTTCAACACTGGTATTCATTTTAAATAAATATTATATAATATGATAGACCAAACTCTACTCAGTTAAAACAGAAAAAAAAAATATATATAAGATTGTGAAAACAGAATTGCTATGGGTTTTGAAGCTGGAATTCATATTTCAAAGTACTTCATTAGTGCTACAATGCTTATCCCTGATTTTTTTCTGGCAATCAAAGCTAAGCAGAAAATTAAAGCATCAATTATACAGAAAAATTGGAACTCACATCTGGAGGAATCCTTGCACTGTCTTTTACTGAGTTTCCTTCTACTGTGAGATGATAAACCTGCCCATCAGCACCTGTAAACACAAAGTGCTCTCTGGCAGAGATGTTCTGGCTCAGCTCTGATTTACTTTCAGCTTCCTGCAACAAGCTTTAAAAAGAACGTAACGAGACACAATTATTTCTTTCTTGAAATCAGAATTGCAAGACAAATTCTACCTAATCCACAGATGCAGAAGAAAAAAAAAAAGCAGGTAACAGTTTTACTTAAAGAAGCAGGTAAGAAATGGACTGCTACAGACACACCTGAGAGAAACACGTACATCAAAGTACATCAAAGCCCCACATATAAAAACTAAAGGGAGGCCCAAAAAGTTGCTTTGCCTGCTACATACTCAAGAATCAGTTCCAAAATATTCATTAGAAAAATGGCACACGGTGAAAAAACAATTGCTGTAGCACAGGATTCCACGAGAAGGAGGGAGGGATACCTGATCACAGAGGATTCCACACTGCTGACTTCAGTGTCTGATGCCACTGTCTGCCGGGCCATGGCCTCCCTGGCTGCCAACTGCTTCTTCCTCAGGCTTTTTAAGTTATGGGAAGGTGACCACTCCTGTGAAAAATGGCCCAGGAAAAATGGAAAAGACAAAGGTTTATTCCCTGAATTTACCAGGGCTTGATAATGATTTCCAAGAAGATTGCTGTCTGTAATATCTCCCTCTATCAACCAAAGGGGCAGAGCAGATTTCTTCACCAGAACCTCATTTTTCCTGCCTCCATTTGGCGACAGATGAAATGTTAAAGCACTTCTCTCTATATGCTATAGCTACAGCAACATTTGCTGCAGTATTGTTCAAAGATTGTTCTACTACCTCAATGTATTACATTTATTAAACAGTACCACAATTTATTCCTTACCAAAGCAGTGGCTGTAGGGAAGTTTTTAGACATTTCTCTGAGCAGAGTGCAAGTTCTGACATCCCAGATCTCCAGTGGTTTGTCTTTGAATACCACAGCCAGATACTGCCTGAAACAAATGAGAATTTACTCCAGCAAGAGTCATTTGAGCATTTTACTTCACACATGTTGTTCACACCAGCACTCTGGAGACCTTCAAAAACTAAGAGGAAGCAGAGCAAATTAAATCCCCCTCTGAAGCTCGTGATTCCCTCGAGTTACTGAGGAGCAAAAGAATGTCTGAAAAAAGAGTTCTCTTCAAAGCTAACAGAATTATAATTTTCTGACAGGTGGTTCTGCACAATTACTGTGGAGGAGACAAGGGGAGTAATTCAGAGAGAGCAGCAGCATCTCTGATCTCACCGTGTTCAGCCTGAGCCAATAACTGCACCCAATACCAAAGACACACCAAGACAGGCAGTGGAGGAGGCTGGACAGACTTTTTCCTCTCCTGCACAAGCATGCCACTTCCTAATCCTGGGATAAATGAGCATAAAATCATCTCACATTAAACCACTTGTCAGTCATGTCTTCAGACTGCTCATCTGTGGAGCTGGATTAGTGTAAACACCTTTAATCTACCACTTTTCACATTTAACTTGAAAACAGAGAGGCCGTGCAGCAATTTGTCCTCTCACGCACTGCATTCATCTCTCTGCAAAGAACCTCCTTTCTTGTCTCACTCAACACTCTTCAGCCTCTTCATCTAAGCCCATGGCTGTTCTTAATTTTTAATGCATTATTAAGAGCATTATATGGTTGAACTCTTCCAAATTCTCTGGAACTCTACATACAAAGATATTCCTATGCAAGCTAGAGGACATTAATTTTTTTCCTCCACTGTAGAGAAAAAGCTTTTAAGATTTATAGACAATGCCCTGTTAAATTCAACACCACTTTAATTTCATTTATACAAGAAAGTGAAGTAATTTTCCAGAGTACTATGATTATTATTTTTGATACTGCAAAGACCAGGGCCTCCTGTCACAGGCCTGAGCTCAAAATAATGAGGACTTGAACGGAAAAGATTTGGTCATTTATCAGCTGATTTTTCAAACAGATATATCTCACATCCGGTTTTCCACTAGACAGTTATTATAAAGGTGTGAAGTACTTACAAAAGCTAAATAAATGTGAATAATCATCCAATCTTTAATGCCAAACTTTCTAGTTTTAAGTAAGGTTTAAGTTATGGAAAAGAGAATTAACTCAGAATCAAAGTTCAAAAAAACAGTTCACCACTTTTATTCTCTTTAATATTATCAAAATGCGTGTTCAGTAAACACAATTCTTGTAAAAAATAAAATATTAATTACTGATCTTGTAATGTGATTGGATTCTGAAGTGACAAAGTCAACCACAGAAACATTCACAGCTTTTGCATTTGGAATTAATATTCTGAAGCATTTTCCTCTTGATGCTGTTGAATATTTTTCTATACACTCTGAAGTGCTTTTTTTTCTTGGAATGTCTATGATACCATGAGGATTTTCATGCAGTACAGTAACATTTATAAACTTCCCAAGGCTGATGCACTTACTTCAAATGAGACACCTTTATCATTTCAATGGCTGGCTCATCGTTGCCTCGCTCCCCACGGAATGCAATGCTCCTGCCTGGAGCACAAAACCAGCAGGGAGAACACAAACAGTCAATAAACTAAACAGAAATAGAGAAATCGTTTATAAACTGTTTGTAAACAGAACCAGTTTACAAACCAAACCAGAACCAAATCACCTGTCATCTCTAACAATACTTAGGTCATTGGCAAAGTTTTACCGCATTTCATTTTACTGCATTTCAAAGTTTACATTAAATAAAATGTAAACTCTACCGTCAAATCTAACACCTGGCTTGCTTCCAGAGCACAGCAACTCAAATGGATCCATCAGGATAACATGAATACCAAGAGTGAGTTCAAAGAGTTATTATTTTCCACTCAAAGACAATGAGAGATTCTCTCTGTTCCCCAAGGAGGAAATTCATCAATAGATTTCCAGTTTGGTAAGAGAAATTAACTCTGCTATAAACTAAGTTTAATAGTATTTCGTCATGAGCTACATTCTACACTTATCAGAACCATTCTCTTTCTTTCCAGCTAAAAGAGTAAATCCTAAGAATTTATAATCTTATCTCCAATAAAATTTTCATCCACTTGTAGGAAGTGTTGCAGAATTATAGGTGTTATAGATATCACTAAAATAAACAATGACCTACGAACAGCATCTCCTATTCAATTCCAGTCTCCTTAGCTTTCAAGGAAAACTCAAGCTATAAACTTTAGGTCCTCCTGTAGCTCACAGCTAAATTACTTAAGCCAGTTACATGAATAAATCTAGTTATCAAGAACATGAATTAGTGCTCTCATGCCAGAGGCTACAAGAAATCTTTCTTCTCTATTTTCAACATCTTAGGAATTTTCTTTCATAGTTTTGTTCAGAAATGTAAATGTGAATTTTGTCCAAGTAAATCTGAATCAGCACAGTTTTCCTAGGCCTAAAATAGAAAGCTGGGCTCCTAAGTGAGGGAAGAAGCAAAACTCAAACAGTTAAATTGCTGTGCCTTCCTTGAAAGCTTTAAATGAGGAAATGTAACATTTTTAAGCAAACCAAATGCTAAGGTCTCAGGTATTCTTGTCTACCCAAAACTTGGTTGCCTGCAGAAATACTGAACCTTTTTTGATTTCTGTCTGTAAATGTTCTATACTGATTCACTAGCTGAGTGAAAAATCAGATTCCCATTTTACATGAGATTAATTTCCCAATGCACCTATCTTTTCTGTTTTGATTTTAAACAGATGAACAAAAGGCATTATATGAAAAAAATTTGCAACGATATTATGCTACAAGAATAAACTCTCTGTGCAGCACCCTGGAAATACAACAACTGAGGTTTTTCCATAAACTTAGAAAAACTCAAAAAAAAAAAATCACTTTACATAAAGCAATTCAGAATTAGCCATGTGTTACAAGATGCAGGCTCTTCAATTAGAAATTAAATGGCTCCAGGTTTTCACATTCAAAAATGATTTAAAATTATTGAAGTGCTTCCTGTCTAATCTCCCCAGTTATACCTCCTTGTATTGTGCAAATATTGAGTTCATTACAGATGTATTTATCATCCATTATGAGGCCAAAATAGTTGAAAAAACACATGTAACCTGTTAATTTTGCTATCAACAGTGTCTTTTAAACAGTTATTTATTTTTTAACCTTTCCAATTTTTTATAAAAGTATCAGATTTCATTGCTTAAAACCCCTTTTACACTCATTCACACTCAAATCCTGACCACGTGCCTGGCCTGTTGCTGAAACAAACCACAATAAAAGGTTCAACGCCATTTCAGGGGCACACGAAACAGTGGGTGCAGACTAGAAGGAAACATATTTGGAAATATGGAAAGAAATGTTGTTTGTGAACAAAATCCACCACTAATACCCTGTGTGGCTGATTCTACACCCTCTGTTGACACTTATTATTCTTATTAAAAATAAGTCTAAGATGTTTTTGCCAAGGTTCAAGCCTGTCTGCAGAGCACCACACAAAACACATCCTGTGGCTTCACAAAGAAGAGCAGGAACAGTTAAAGCTCCTCCTTATTATTTTATTTTTCCGTGACAACAGAAGGAATAAAAATAAATAACAGTCAGAACTTGTCACTCCCCAGCAAATCTGTCAGCTCCCGGAGTAGATTCCTCAGGAAACACAAACCTGTTGGAAGGTCCACCAGCTGCAGCTCATTCCTGACCAGTCCCAGATTGTTGGGTGTTGATGTGGCAAAGGAAATGAACCCAGTCAAGCTTATCCACTCAATTCCCCTGTGATCAGAAGGAAATACATGGAGCAGATCAGCCAAAATATTTGAATTGCTAGAAGTCTGAACTGAAGTACTTTTTTTCGTGTTTATTCTTCAAAAAACCAGCACAGATGTAATTTTCCTCACTTTCTGGAAACATCATATTTAAGCATAAAAAAAAGCTACACATTAACAACTATGATGTGAATATAAAGTTACTGAATTCAATTCAAGAGCAGCTTTCTTTTCAGACTGCATTAGTTCTTCTTTGGTTAAAACAAAAAATTCAGGTAGAAACACTCTTCACTTTTGCAAAAAGCCCTCATGGATCCTCAGCAATAGAATGGCCTAAAAGCCCTGCTCTGATCAAATCAGTGGTTACTATCCAACAACTCCAATTTCCCAGCACACAGGAAAATATTCATGTGGGTGGCAGTGTGGGTAGCCTTCAATCTTCCAGTCCACAGAGAGGAGAAAAAAAGATGATACAAAAAGGCCCTGAAGAGATTTCCCAAAAGAACCAAAAACGTGGTGGTTTTTTGGTTTTGTTCTTTTAGGTCACACCAAAGCAGCTCCCAAGCAGATCACGTTGCAGAGCTGCAAGGATGTAAAGTTCCAGTGCTCAGAACATATTGGCAGCACAGATGGATTCTCAGCCAATTCCTGAAAGACACCACGGGGCAAAGGGGACAGAAAGTGGCACTGGGTGGGACTGTTCCAAAACAAGACCCTTCTCCAGCCCCATTTCCCACACACACCTGGTGCCTGCAGAAATTGCTGAGTGCTTTATCTGTGAGATAAATCAAGGAGCCCATCTAAAGAAAATTAAGCTCTAATACACACATGCTCAACTTCATTCTAACACAGATAAAAGGATTTAAGGTCTCCTCAAATCCTTCAAACACAGATTGCTGAAGAGCTGTTCCCAGGACACGTATTCCATTACATCAGCTGTGTGCTTTGCAAGAATACATGTGAAGTATGAGAAAGATAAGTAAGAGTATTTATGATTTACTGCCAGTAAATCCAACTCACATTGTATTAAACAGAAGTTTCCTAAATGCAATGTAGATGGGTGAAACCAAAAAGCACTCCCATAACATTTTGCACATACAATTTACAGCCATATTTATTATTTTAGTTCAAGCTTTAAAAACATGGGAAGCTTTATTCCTAAGTCCTCAAGAAAAGCTAAAAATTTAGTGTCCAGTCTTTTTCCCAGCAGGACCTATGGAAGTTCAACCATTAATTTCAATCAAAATGAGAAGTATTCCATTATTAATTGAAACACCACAGGCATGATTGAATAGAAATCTACAAGTGCAGTAATGGGTGACATTGCAAGTCTCCAAGGGGTCATACATCCAGGGAGGTTTCTGAAATGGAAGAAATGTGAATTCTGACACCATTTCCATTTATCTGTTACTCGGTTATGTTTTTTGGAAAAAGTCCACTCCTAATGCATTGTTATTGCTGGTAGTTATTCACCATTCTCCTTCAAAGAGCTGAAGCATTTTCTACACTTCTTTCATCAGCTCAGATTTAACAGGGCAACTCCTTATTCTCTGCTGCTTCCTGGCCATCTGTCAATACCAAGAAAAATCTACAGAAACCCAAGACACTCATAATCAAAAGGAAACCTTAGCTCAGCTAACTGCCTGCACCTGAAACAACAGAATTTCTGTCACTGTCATACATAGAAACTGAAGACAGTGGTTCGAATTTTAATGACAGAAACAAGTAATGCCTTCCCTATTGAAATAGCCAAAATTTCCTCATAAAAGTCATCTTTGCCTACCAGAATTAAGGGTCACATTCAGCTGCCAACCACTTTTCAGACTGAATCCACTCTTTTAAAATGTAACATTTAGGGATTCTATACATTCAACTTGTCTCAGTTACTTTCAGGAGTGAGACTGGGTTGCTTTGATTAATGTTTCCAATGCAAACAAATTACAAAGTGCACTGAAGTGGATAAAAACACAAATTACATTTCTAGTTGGGAATAGATTGTTGTGACTTTATGACATGACAGCTGCTACTTAAATTTAAGGATTATAAGAAAAAGAGAAAGGCAAAATGGGAAATAAAACCATATGTGCTACCAATGTGCTGGTAGATATTTTTCATTCTAATTTCTCTATTCAAGGAAAGTTTTTTTTAAGGAGGTGATGAATGTTTGCAAAGCAGTTTCCCAAAGAGCAGTCAGCTGAAATTCAAATGCTAAAACAGCTTCAATTCAACTGCTAAAATTTGGATGCAATGTAGTAATTTTCAAGTCGTGCCTGCAGGCCATAGACATTCTTGTTGCAATCAGTGAGATTTTAATTTTAAAAATAAAAGCTGTTGCAGCCTTTAACTTGCTGAGCTTCAGTGAAAAAGAATGAGCAGCACTGCTCCAGTCACAGCTATTTAGCTACCAGAATAGGCAAAAGCAGCACTGGGAACTGCAAATGTGCCACTGAACTTAAAGCTGCACTGCAGGCATTTTATTTGCATGTCTCAAACATATTCTTCTCTGCACTGAAGATGCTTTATGACCTCCTGTATTGCCTGTTCTCCACAGGTATCAGACTTGGTTATTTCATGGTTCTTCCAGTTTCTCTTGGTAATAAGAATGATTTGTATTCCTCTCTGTCCTGAAGGAATCCTGATCTCCTGCTCCCAGTTTCTGCCAGGCAGCACAGGCCATAGCTCCCTTCTTCACTTCCCCCCCACCCTACCCTTCTGGCAGTGGCCTGATTGATTTTCCCTCTTTGTGTGCTTTGAGGCTGCTTCTTGCCTCAATCTCCTTATAAAAATAAAATTAAGCTCAATAGAAAAGTATTTACTTACATAATTCTAAACAAATAGCGCAAGCTAAGTAATAATCATAAATAAAAATGAATATTCAAGGTTACCCACAAGTACGAACTATCTTAAAAGGAAGGGCAGAAAGGCAATTCTTCCTCCTTCTAGTCACAATGGAATTTCGAAGTTTAAATAAAAACAAACAAAAACTCAAAGAACCAAAAAAAAATCAGAATGTGACTACATATATAGAACACTTTCATCTCAAAAAAAAAAAAAAAAAATCATAATTGCTAACACCCAAACAACTCAGTGGCCATTAATTTAGAACACTTGATTTGTTAAGGACAATTGCCTTATTTTTATTACATTCTCTTCCTAAATACAGAACACTGAAAACTCTGCTGGCCTTGAGTTACAATTTCAGGGTATTCTCAATTACGTACTAAAAATAATGCTGGTCCCTGAAGGTGTACTTTCAGATAAAATGGAAACATTGAGGCATTATTCAATCTATCTGCATTTTAGAGGTAAAGTAAGAATTCCCAGTGAAAGAAAAACTTTTGCACTCCATGAAAATCAATTAAAAAAAAGAAAAGAATCCCCATGCCTTAATCTAAATTGCTTCAAGCATTCCCTTGAACTTGTAAAAATTACGTAGAAAGTCATTCAGACAATTGAGGAAAACATAACAAATATTTAAAAGACTTACCCTGATAACAGCTTCTGGCTAAATAAAATTCACAAACATTTTATATGAATTCTACAAAGACTTGTTGAGGACATTTGCCAGAAAGGCAATGGATTCTTTAAGTTTCTCAAAAGCTGCAAACTCTTTACAAAGTGAAAAGCCCAAACTAACAATACTTCTAATAATGCACAAAGCTTTTTTTCCAGTGTATTTATTGCCTCCTCTCTCTCCACCTTACTTTTTTTTTGAAACGTGAGTAGTGGTTTTCATTTTGAGTTCTATAATCACTTTAATAAAAAAGGACTCTCCTCTTGTGCTGCATAACAGAAAGTAAAATGAAAATAATTTCATGTGTAGATAATGGTATGAAACCAAGAGATTCAAATGGTTTAGAAGAGAAAAGGGAATTCTACTATTACAGTGCAAAGTAATCACACCACAAACATAAAGAAAGTTACTTAATTTTGGTGGTAGATTCCAAGCAGGTTTCCACAATGAACTCCCAGAGCTGCCTATTCTCAGTAACTTGTACTTTTAAGGTCTGCTTTTTGCAGAATGCTCAGTAAAATGCAGACCTTAACCACATGAAGGTTTCACAACACAATTCTGATACAAATTTTTACTAATATTAGTACTAGAAATAAATATTTTATTTTTATGCACAAATCTGCTTGGAAATATGTGACCAGCAAGCACCACCTTGAATATCTGTGCCATTAGTTATCCGAAAACTTCTGCCATTGTGTACACACCAACACACAGCACAAAAGCTTTAAAACTTCCTCTGCTCCTTCTTAGGATGGATAAACACTGATTCCTATAATCAGTCTTTAAAACCTTTCAACAATAAAATTATTTCTACCTCAGTTAGGACCAGAACTGTCTCAACAGCAATTTCAGCCTCAAGGGGATAAAGCAAATAAACCCTGACATATAAACCATCATTATTTCAAAGGCCTCAATCCCAACAGTTACAAAATAAATAAAGTTTCTTGTCCTAAAAAGACTTCCTTGTCCTGCAGTGCACCGAAGAGACTGGGAGTAGTTGATATGCATCCCAGATCAGCAGGCACAGATGCAATTCCAATATTTCTCTCAATGTAATTTTCATTACAGTTCTGTCAGGGTGTTACAGCTCACACACAGCAAAGGCACTGTCAGGGTACAGCTCTCAACAGGCAATTTTCCTGATTTCATTAGCAGCAAGGCAAGACTCCCACACTGCTGGGTAACATCACTCAGGTGTTCTAGCATTTGTTTCCTAGAAGGATTATAGCAGGAATTAAAATGAAAATCTTACTTGACTTCACAGGAATGGATGCTCAACTCTTTGTGGAGGAGTCCACTCGTAAGGTGAAACACCAGGACAGAGCCATTGCTTGTACCTATAAAAATTGATTAAAAAAACATAGGCACACATTTTATTCTTTTCTTCCATACTTTAGTGAAAATGCAGGATTTACAGTTATTTCTGTCTATCTTATTTTTAGATACCTGTACCTATTATATTTTACAATTTTAGAAAAACTATTTTAATTTCTAGCACTTAAATCCCAAATATGAAACCCTGTGCAGCCACTGATATCCACTTGGATCAAGCCATTTTCCCAAACCTTTTTGTAGAGGCTGTAGAAAATCTGATTATTCATCTTGCATTTCCAAAACACACCCACCCAGCTGCAGAAGAAAGGAATGATTCTTTTTGCTTTGATTAGAGATGAGTAAATGCCTCAAGGAAATGTTTTAACTGTTATCCATCAATAATGCCAGGGGAGAATCCTGGGTGGATTTTACGGAATCATTAAAGCAATTCTGCTTTCTCATCCCTGAAATAATGACTTCTGTCAAATTAGAAATCAGTAACTTAGTAGCTTTGAGCTTCAATTACATCAAAAACCCTCTGAAGTACAGAAACTTACAGTCTTCCATTAGGCACTTCTTTATATTCATATCAACTTGATGAAATACAACAATGGATACCTAAAGAGCCATTCAAGTATGTTAAATTTAGAAAGACCTTGCTCTAAATGCACTTTACACCTATCTATTTGTTCCTTAATCTCTGTATTTCACCTGTTTTAACAGTTACAGCTTATGGAAATCCACAAATTACATTTTAGCAGCATCACATCGTGGCTTGATAGATTACCTATGGTTTAGAGCACAACTCTGAAAGACAATGCCAGAAAAATCAGCTTTAAATAGGGAGAACTCAGACTTAATAAATCAGGTGCTCACTGGCAACTATCCTAATATCTAGATGAGTTTAACTACATTTGTGGTAAGACAGAATAGATTCATCCAGGAAAAATAACGTGCTGCAAGCGTAATTTTAGAAACTCACATCAGAGCAAAAATAAAGTCCCTGTAAAGTTCATTTACTTATTCTAGGAATGCAGGGCTGCAGAAGTCCCTATTTCCTGACATTCAGAATGAATATAAACATGTAAAATGCTGAGTGTATCAGCAGACCAATAGCACACTAAATGACAGGAGAAATAAAAACTTGCTATATACAGCATTTTTCAGGCAGCATTGCTTAAACCCAGGGCAGGCAAAAAGAACCCAAAGACTCACAGAAGCAAACCAACACAAGGGTCACCATCTGCAATAAGTTACACAGGATCAACAGATAGATTCTTTTTATTTTGTATTAGCAACTATATTTGTATTTAATACCGTATTAATTTAGTAATTTAATTATTAATAATTTAATTTAATATTTAAATTTAATTATGTATTTAATAATTTAATACTTAATTTTCAAGGCACTCACCAACAGCCAGGATGGGCTCATACTGTTTGATGTTTTTGGTTGTGAGGGGCGGGCACATGCGGATGGAGAAGGGAGGCAGAGGCAGCCCCGATAGGAGTCCTGTCAGCAGGAATTTGAGGTGCACTTCCTGCAGAAATGAATTCCTGAACTCTTCCCCAGCGCTTGCACCTTGCCCTGCTTCAAAATGAAAGCTCTTGTCAGTATGAAATTTTAATTGGAGATGTTACGGAAAGTTTTCAGGCAGAAATTTATATAATAAAAAATAACAAGCAATGCATACGACACATTTCTTCCTCTTGAGCTTTGTATGATGGAACTTTTTGGAAGATTGATTACCATCTAGATTTCACAAAGACGGACTGTGTCAGATACATTGGCTTCTAAGATTAGGATCAAAAAATCAAAGTGTTTTGGCCAGATTCCATTTTAAAATACTTTTTTTCCTCAAAGAAAATGAACTTGGAGCACTGGTTCTCAACATAAAATCCTCAAGAGGATTCATTTGATAATTTCTTTAGCAAACAGGAATTCTTTTTATTTCAGAGTTACTATTAAAAAATAATTCTAACAAATACCTTAAGTAAGGTAAGATGTACAATGATTCAAAACCACAATAAATTAGCAGCAGCAGTACCAATGAAAGAAATCCTTACCAATCATGTTGTCTAATGAGAGGTCTGGAAGTTTATTTTGGAATGCTCCTACAGGGATTCCACAGAAGGAGACTGGGGAATACAGAGGTGATGCACTTGAACTGCTGCGAAAGAAATGGAAACAAGTTCCTCATGCAAGGACAATCTCCATCCCCAAGGGACTCAAACAGCTCCTGCAGCCCTGACAGCCGTGTCCTGCTGGGCTGGGGCAGGTCTGTGTCCTGAGCAAGGACCAAAGACCTACCTGGCTCTTATTATATTACATTTTTCCTGACAAAGATCAATGTTTTAGAAATGACTCTTAAGAATACAAGAAGTAAAAACCAAGAATATGTGGATTCTAAACAGCTTTGCTGGATATGCAGCCCAAGGAATCCATCTGGCAGTATTTTTGAGAACAGCAAGAATAAAAACACTAAATCTCTGATGAGCAACAAAAGGATCTGTGCTGAAAATCTGGTACTAGTGACATTTAGAAGAATTCTGTTTCTTTTATGGCAGTAAGTTATTTATTTTATTCCATGGTACTTTACAGGGTTATTGCAGCAAAACAACCTTAATATATTGAATGTTCAAAGCACTATATTACTTCACACAGTATTTTGAGAGACTGCTCAAAATGTAAAATTCTAAAGGCTCTGTGCGTAAAAACATTGTTTATACCACCCTATTCCAGTCACCTGCCGTGCAGCTTCATATTGCTTAGTGTCAAACTCACACAAATCCAGCAGAAAGCCATTCCCCTACCAAAAGTGTAGTTCTTTACAGACTCATTTTGGTCCTTAGATGTGACTGAAAGTGAGGGATCCATTCCTAAGGAAAATTATATGGTGTGAAGAAAGTGAGAGGAAAATGCTCCCCCAAAATAATGTGAATAGTCATTCTATCTTTTGTTTTCTTAGTCCAAACAGTGAGGATGGAATTGCCTTTTAAAGAAAAAAGAGTAAATATGTATGTTTGCTTTGAGGAAGTGCCTTCACTTCCTCAAAGAAAGGGAACGGATCTATTTGGCTGACACGGTTTGTTCCTCTTCCTTCACTCACACACATGTACAGCACATGTCACACTTCCACACACACAAGGATCACTGTTGCCTTTTAAATACAATAAAATACTGAACACTACTTGGAAAAAAAAGAAGCAGCTTTGGTAAGAAAAGTAAATCCCATTACCTGCTCCGCACATTTCTGCCAGAAATGCTGGATTTTAATTCCCAGATCATCACCCTGCCATCACTGACGATGAGAGCTGCAGCATTCTCATTCACTGGGCAGCACACCATGCTGAAGGGACGAACTGTTTTGGTCACCCTGATGGCATCACACTGACTCCTTAGGTCATAAACCAGCTCCTGAACTGGGTCTGGATCTGTAGCACCACAGAGGACAATTAAGTGACAAACATGGGATGGGATCAATCAACAGAGGTGAATGTGAGGCATTATGAGCTCTGATTGAAATCCGTGTGCTTCCTGCGCAACAATTTGGGAAAGCAATCAAAAACTACACACTCCTGATCTTGCTGGACACAACACAGCTCTGGAAAGTTCTCCAAAATGTAATTGTCTTTGTACTATCTTATTCCATATGAATCTTGAAAAACCTGAAACAATAACTGTTTCACAGCTGGGCAGAATGTGCACCTGCTCTCCACAATCCAGAACTCTAGGTTTATTGGCAAACCTGGAAGGCAGTAATGAAGCTCACTAGAAATTAGCAAACTGCCCAAACCAAAATAAACCAACAGAACTATGTTTTCCTTTCTTTCCAGTCTCCACCGTTAGATTTAAAAGACCATTCTTAGTAACATTTCATGAGACAAAAGTTTAATAATTCAGACTTAATCTAAATTCAAGCCCATCTCTTGGTTCTAAAATCAATTCCTCCAATTGATCAAATGACTTCCAAAATCTTGTGCTTCTCTGAAAAATGTTTTCTTGTAAAGATAAAAAGGACACCATAATCATATTTTACTTAAAACATTCTTGTATATGTGACTGTTAAGCTACTTAATAATTAAAGTACTATGTAGTGATAAAAGTATTTTCAGGACATTCACAGAAACTATTTTGCACTTAATATCAGAGAAGTCAAAAACAGTTTAGGGAAAATGTAGCATAAATTTCAATTTAAATTCAATATATAAGAGACAAAACACTACAAGGGCTGTAATTCACCCTCCTGTGTGGGGCATGATGGTCATTATTGGTGTTAAATTATGAACTAAAATGCATCAAAGTTCATTTCTGGATATTTTTGATACAAAACTCACCTGGCTCCTCACTTGGAGTCGCAGTGATGCTGCAGTTGGATCTGCGAACCCTTAACGTGATACAACCATTTTCATGGAGGCAAAATAACCCATCCCTCTGAAAACAAGGAATTACCTGGGCAAAGAGATGTCTGTTAGATTGCATACTCAAAATCTTACCCTTTGCAAAGGACTCTTGAAAGGGAATCTACAATTCCTGATGTTTAAGCAAATCATTAAAAACGTTACCATTAAGGCAACACTTCCATGAATTTCTTCAGCTACAGGATTTGTGACTAAGGAAGTCAATTAATTTGAAAAAATAACTTTGAAATACTAAAAATTAGTACTTCAAAGTTATAAAAATAACTTTGAAAAAATAATTTGAAAAAATAAATTTGAAAGGTTTTGATTCAATTGTCTTCTGTTACAATGACAAAACCCAATGAAACCTTCCTTACCTGTATGAAAGGCACCCCTGTCCTTTCAATTGCAATCACACCCACTGTCTGATTCACTTCCAGGTCCAGGATCAGAATTTCCCTGGGATACAGCAAGAGCATGTAGTTTCTTTTGGAAGGTAAATATGACAACTGAAGACAGTCGTTGAGCGTTACAGATTCAGCACTGGAAAATCAGACATGAACTTTTATCAGGTTGTGTCAACAAACAGATCAAGTTCAAAATAAAATGAACAGTTTCATTTTTCCTGCAACTGCATTTCCTCAAATAACCCCTATTTTGATCACAAGGCAACTGCAGCTCTCCATTTATCTGTCAGAGCAGTGTAAAGCATCACTGACTTCCAAAAACACGTTCTGTTGACTTTTGTCTAAATAAGATTATAGAGTAATTTAAAAAATTGCACTTCATTCAAATGGAACAAGTGTAATTCTTGCACATCTCAAATCCAAAGCAATTCACTTAGGAACAGCGCTGGCTGCCCTGACATTTTCTGGCATTCATGGGAAATTACCCTCAGACACACTGCTTACTTCAATTTTTATACTGTTGTGCTCATTACCTTACAGGCTTTAACCCAAGTACACTGATAAAATATACAGGTATACAAAGCATTAAGTAAAAGAAATATTTGCCACCTACCTTGGTTTTTCATTACTGATTAGGATTTTTACTTTATCAAGGGCCTTTTTGGCCCCTGTAGCAGCAGCCAGCTTATTGTGAGAAGGACTGGAATGGGGACTGGAGATGTAAACTTTCTTCCCTGAGCTGGCAGGAGCTTTGGAAGGGGAGAAGTCAGAGATGAACACAATTCCTTCACTAGTGAGCACTGGACCAAGAAAGAAAAATAGCCCAATTCAGTGTGCAGTTTGATTGTGGCATTCCATTTTCATGACATTTTGGTGAGGAGAAATGCTAATAACTTTGGTAATACTGTATCAGACAGAAAACTCGTAATCTAGACAACCAGCACTTTCTAACTGAAAGAACAGCAGCTGGTCCCATAAAATCAATTAATATCCATAAAACTCAACTTTTCAAAATTAAGTTTATATTAAAAACTACTGTATTACTGGCAGAAAGAGTTATTCTCTCTCACCAACTGTTTTTAAGATTCACAATGCAAACAGAGGACAGAGTACATATAGCCTGTATCACCATTTTTTGTTCTCATGCAGAGCGTGGCTCAAATAATCATTAATTCACATTATTTATGTTGCAGCATAAAGCTCAGCTAAAGTGTTTCTAGAAGGTTGAATGGTATGGCAGATAAAAAAACCCCAAAACTACAAAGCCTGGCAACTGCACTGTCTCATTACAGATCAGAAGGGATGAAGCTGAACTCAAGAATAAAATGGTGACTCTTATTTCTCTCAGTTTCTTTCTGCTAAAATTAATAAATCTGC
The DNA here is from genome assembly GCA_013397055.1 of Pachycephala philippinensis. Lineage (NCBI taxonomy): Eukaryota > Metazoa > Chordata > Aves > Passeriformes > Pachycephala > Pachycephala philippinensis. Next base: position 58,738 of record VWZT01012171.1, read on the forward strand.
ACTACATCCCCCCTGACATCTGAATTGCTTCTGGTACTGATCTCACACTGAGTCCTCTAAAATCCTTTCTATTGAAAATAATGTTTATTCTTGGTCTACTTATCTCACTGGCTTCTCCCTCAGCACCCATCCCTTCATAGATTTTTACATTTCACAGGGCTCTCTGTACTTGGCTTCCTCCAGCTCCCTCTCTACACACTTTACACTCCCTTTTGTAAAGTCTCAGAAATTTCTTTTCAGATCTTTAACCTCTCCACTCACGCCTGCTTTTCCCCTTCCCACACAACCTTCTGAAGTAAGATTCCACACTGGCCAAAGGCTCCCTGTTTTTGCTTTCAGACTTCTTATTGGCATTTCTGACATTATTCTCTCCAATCCATTACTTTTAATTTCAATATTTACATTCTATTTACAATAGTTTAACAATTTTCCTGGTCACACATATCCAGGCCCCACTGTTTTACACATATAAACTTACAAGCTAAATGGGAGGGATCAAAGGGGTCAAATGAAAAAGACAGGATATTTTCAGCATAACTTTTCTTCCAAAGTTTGGTGCCTGTGTCTGCATTCCACAGCACAATATAGTTAGGTGGGTGAACTGCAAGCAGTAAATCTCTGGAAGCATCTTGATTCCACAGCCACTGCATGTCTGTCAAAGGAAATAGGGAACAAAATTAATATTTGGGATGGTATCAGTATTGGACCTGGAAATAAATGCCTTCTCCACTCTAAATCCTTTTAATCAGTCTTAAGTTCAAGAGTAAAACGAAAAAGTGTAACACTCAGCTCTTTCAGAGCTGGTAAGAGCTTTCCTTGTTTCACAGAAAACGAAAGTCTTCATTTGGCCTGAGAAACTGTAGAAATCTTCAAATGGCACAGTCAGAACGCCTTTAAACCTTCAGTGAATTGGTGTCAGGAGTAAATAAAGCCTAATTCATAATGCACATGCAAACAAAAAGTAATAAAACTAATAAAAGGAAGTGTAGTCGATAAACAAATTTATAGTGGCCCAATATCAGACTTAAAATATTGCATTTTCTTTCACAGGATTTATAAAACAGAATAATAACAAAACCCAAACAACTTAATTTCATAAGAGGACTTTCATATAATAGCTTTTAAAAACCCACCAGGTACGACATAAACATCATCACAAATTTTTAAAATAGCTGAAATGCTCAAAACACCCCAACCCCAACTGAAAGGCAGGAAGATGTACTTGACGTAGTAAATGTTATTATTTCAATCAATAACATTCATAAAAATAGATTCTACACTTTTGCACAAGAACTTGGAAAACATCACCATAATGAATTAAATCTCACAGCATTCCCCTGGGGGACAGTAAATCTTACATTTACTCACAAAATGAACAAGCAAACATACAGAGGGCTGGTATTCCCAAGAGGAAAATTTTCTGTCGGAACTGAGCACAGTTTATAAAAGGCAGGTGATGGATTTGTACACAATGCTCCATAAAACAACTCCCATATAAACATCAAGCACCATCATTACCTTGGATGGGCTTTGAATGTTCCTGTATTTCACAGCGAGCTGCTCCTGTTGCCACATCCCACACAATTATTTTCCCTGTGGCATCAGCAGAAGCCAAACGTAAGGAATACGGAGAGCCAATATTGTGATGGTAATTTTCCTTAGCCCATTTAACCTGAAAATACAGATGGGGATTGGTTAAAGGAGACAAATATATAACATAGGCATCATACTTCATGTTTTTCAGATAGATAATATTGAAGTCAATAAAAAAGCATGGTAATAGTTAATGCCAACAGCACCTGTGACATACCTTTAAGCTACCATCACTTGTGTAAATTTAAGGCAGGTCACCCCTGTGCTGCATGACTGCATGGCTGATATTCTCAAATTATATAAATCAACAACCCTTGTTCCTGAAGGTAACTACAACAATCCAAACATATATTATATATATATATATATGCCATGTATATAAAGAGTTTACTCTAATCTTTAGAGGAAACTAAATGGCAATGTTTAAGGTTCTGTGGGCACCCACAAACCTACACCCACTGACTTCCAAACAAATGAAAGCTGAAAAACTATCATTCCCTTTTTATACACATCATAAAACATGTAATTCCCTGAATCTGACAAATATTTTGAGGTATTGGTGAGGAAGGAAGGTTAGTCTTTCATTTACATCTTGTTTCACAACTAAATAACAAAATAAGGTATTGCTGACATTTCCTAACTTTTTGGTTATTTTCAGCACGTTGCCACCACTGATTTCCAGGTACCACTTTCCAGTTTGGGATTTCAAGCTGCACAGGCTTGTAAATTGGCAATACTTATGTGAAATCTGTGTCTTGAAATCTGAAACACTCTGTCTACAACTCCCCCCAGATTACAGGGGGATGGATAATACTGACTTCTTCCTTATCTATCCCACATGGAGCTGTTTTGCTATCTGCTTTTAAGGTGAACTTCTGCCCCAGGGGACTACAGACACTGACAGAATAAACATTATTGCCAAGCTAATGGGAATCCACCTGCTACAAAAATTCCACCCCAGCCACCTGTGTGCTGTCACTGCCTGACACGGAAAAGGGTGAGGCAAACACAGGATTTTCTGTAGATACTGAAAATATGACATTTAAAAAGTGAGACAGGATTATCATTAGGCACCACTAACTTTGCACCATGAAACAGATTTACAGCAGCATTCAGAGCCCTGCTGGCAGCTTTGTGCTGCCCCTCTCAGAGGTGTGAGCAGGATCTATCTCACAAAGCAGCTGAATAAATTAAACAAATGTGACACATGCACAGCACACAATCTCTAGCTCTAGCTATAAACTCAAAGTATGTTTCTACCAGAATCACAAAGAATTCTTGAGAGACTCTCCTCTACCTACAAATTTCGTTTTTGCAATTCCTGCTTCCCTGCTGTTCAAGAAAGAACTATCCCTGAGGATATCTGCATGTGGCTGTATAACTGTAATTGTAAAAACCTACAAAGCTATTTATTTCTTAGTTAAATGTATATTACTTCAAAGCAAATACCAAGTCTGGAAAACAGCCTTTCTCAAGGGAGGAGTTGTCACCAAGTTCAGAACAATAAAAAAAGGAGATCTTTACATGACCAGCCCTCACCAGAGCCCATGTGGTGCTCCCACACCATGAACCTCTTTCCCCTCTGAAGTCACACTGCTCCAACAAGGTCCCCACACAGGACATGACCTTCTGCTAAAAGAAATTATTTTCTTACAGCATTAGTCACTGTCTACCTGACTTTAAAATACAGCAACATTGGTCAGAAACAGGAACCAGAGGTAACTTTTTTTCATTTTCACAATCCATACCACCTCATTTATAAAGCCTTATTATGGCTGTTCATTAATGCACCAAAAAGGACACAAACATAATTTCAATCCTCTCATTCTTGTGATAGATCAAAAAACTTTTCTTGTAATTAGATTTTCTCCCATAAAAGCACGCTTTCAATACTCTTGGTAAAGGTAAAATCAGATATAATCCACTTCATACAAAGTCATCATCCTCCCACAAACACCTTTTGGACAGATGGACAGCTCACATGGATCCATTTTCAGTGAAGCTATCACCTATGCCAGACACAGGTATGACAGCCAGAGGAGAGGATGTATTTAAAGGAAAATAGCAAAATGGACTGCAAAAGGATTATGAAACAATTGCTTTTTTCTTTGTTTTCTTCATAACAGATGTGGAGTGCTTTCAAATTTTTCAGAACCGAAGCACAGGTTTTTGGGGAGAAGATCCCCAGTGGACTGAGTTTGCTGGGGTGAGCCTCTATTACAAGGAGTTTAAGCCAGACTTACACAGCAGACTTCTTACAGATCCACTCCAGCTTATTTGTGCTCTTAGCATTTACAAACTCTTAAAAAAACCAATTTAGTAATTGAAGAAAATTCCTTAGAGATGTAAAGGTATCTGCAATCATAATGGACTTATAATAATTTCTTATATAATGCCAACTTCCTAAAGTAGAATGGGATTTCTTTTCGTTCTTCCACCCCATAAATTAGTAATTCTCTTACAGTCTATTTCTGTTCATAAAGTTTCAGGTAGCGGCTTTGAAAAATTATCTTATAAATTATTTGACTTCTTTTCCTATTGAAATAATGTAACTTCTCAAAGCTAGTGAATGTAACCAAAACTCATTAAAATGCTATCACTGCATGGATCAAAAACTAATTTTGCTACAATTTGTTATCTAAGCTACCTGAAAATGTTAAAGCAGAAGGCACAATCACCCATTTTCTTCTACTACAAAAAGATCCCACCAAAATCCCCCTACCTAAGAGCCTATTATTCTTCATAAATTATTGACTGCCTTCTAATAAATACAGCACTTGTGCCAAGGACCATCAAACACACCTGGCAGCCAAACAATCCTCTAAACCCTAAGTGAATCTGTCATTGTCCACAATCAAAGAAATGATGTATCAAAGAAATACATCCTGCTCCACACTCCACCCAAAGCCAAACTCTGCTATTTCAAGTCAAGGACCTTCAAAGGAAAGTACAGGTACCCTACACTTAAACTAAAATTTTAGCCATTTTCTATCACTAAAATAAATGTTCAGTTTTGTCTGCTATTGTTCCTTTTCTATAGGTAGGAAAAGCAGGAAAAGCTTAAAAGTATCTCTCAAGACAAATGGTGCACTTCTCACAACAGGGAGGATCAGAAAGGGCAGCAGCAGAGAGCTCCGTTTGGTATTTTGGAACGTTCAGTTGAAATCCTCTCATGTTAACAGCTTTCCTAGAAACACACCTATGTTCTTTAACACTAACAAATGCTTCTAGACAGGTTGTATTTTATATTCTGTATTCTACATTTTATAGAAAGATACATCATCAACCTCAGCTCGAATTTCAGCATGTATGGTTTGACTTAGCTGCAAAAGAGATCATGTAAAATACGGATATTTTACAACAGATTTCATACAAAGATCATGTGGAACATCATGTCAAGTATTTACAGTGATTGAGAACAGCAACATCTACACCAGAACCAAGTAATATACCTTAAACCAGGTACATCTCACCTTGACAACACTGGCTTTGTGTCTTTCCAAAACCTGCAAAGTCTGGGCAGAATTCGCATCCACTACGAGCACAAGGGAATGACATCCATATGCAATCAAACCTTGCCAGCCCCTGGAAGAGCACAGAGCATCATAAACAAGTAAAACAGAAGAAAAGCTCTTTACATCAGGAATGAGGGGTTTTTTTGTTAAGTTGAATGTATGTTACTAGACACCGTATTTGATGTTTATCAGATGGTAAATACAACTTAGTAACGAAAGAGCATTACAAAATAATATTGCACTGTCTGCTGAACCCTAAACCACCACAAAGCATCTCTTTCTGTCCATCTCTAAAAATCTTCTTCTGTAAGTTTAAAACATCATATAGGAATTCATGAAGAGCGTTCCCAAATTTTACATGTACGAACACAGGTAAGAAACGTATTTGCAATTCTATAATTAATTGCATATTTTTTAATCTATTTATTTACTTATTTATAGACAAAAAAAGGATCATGTTAACAATTATCACAGGAACAGGGAAAACCTACGGAGGCCTGTCTGACTTCAGGATAATTTAACAACAGAATCACAGAATGGTTTGGGTTTGAAGGCATCTTAGAGATCATCCAGTGCCACCCCCTGCCATGGGCAGGGACACCTTCCACTGTCCCAGGCTGCTCCAAGCCCCGTCCAACCCGGCCTGGGCCACTTCCAGGGACGGGGCAGCCACAGCTTCTCTGTGCCAGGGTCTGGGGAACAATTTCTTCCTGATATCTAATCTCGACCTACTGTGCTTCACTGGGAACCCGCATGTCACTGCCGGGAGGGACTGGGCCACGCTCGCCCGTGGGCACGGCTTTGTCCCTGCCCAGAGCCGGACAGCAGCGGCTCCCCGGGCTCCCCGCCCGCACTGCGCCGGCCTCTCCAGGGGATGGATGAATCCCAGCCCCCGATTCCCGGCGCTGCACGGGAGCTCTCTGCACACCCCGGCACCAGCGTGGCCTCGCAGGAGGAGGCAGCGCCGGGGCAGAGCCAAGCCCGACCCGCGGCCGCGGCCAAGGAGCCCGGGGGGATGCGGGACCCCCG
>VWZT01012171.1:65249-76083 GCA_013397055.1 Pachycephala philippinensis
GCCACCCTCAGTGTGAGGAAGTTATTCCTCATGTTGAGGGGGAACTTGTGTTTTAGTTTGTGGCCGTTGCTATTCGTCCTGTCGCTGAGCACCACTGAAGGGTCTGGCACCATCCTCTGACACCCCTTAGAGATGATTTGTGTGCATTGGTGAGATCCACTCAGTCTTCTCTAGCCCGAGCACTCCCCCAGTCTCTCCTCATCAGAGAGATGCTCCAGACCCCTCATCATCTTTGTGGCCCTGCTGGACCGTCTCAGCAGCTTCTTGGCTTGCACTGAGGGGCCCAGCACTGGACACAGAAGGGACACAGAAGGGACACCCCAGAGCTGCCACCCACGGCCAGGGACACGGTGTTGCCGTGTTGGTTGTACATCCATGGCTGGGAGGGGAAAGAGCCGTAGGATGAGAGACTCCACCTCCAGGGATGCTTGTGCTTCTTGTCTGGCTGCAACTTGGGACACCTCACTGGGAAATGGGCTCCTTGTCCCATCTCCAGGTGCTTGGATGCTGCAGGACCTGCTGCTACAGCCAGCATTTTTTTCACCACAGGAATTTCTCCTCCGACAGTGAATCACAGCAGTGACAGACCTCTTTGGTACCCTCACCAGCAGGGATGCAGCAGCACACCTCGCACCACAAAGCACCAGCCCATCTCCAGCTGTCCCCAAGCTGTCACTCAGGCCAGGCAAAGCCACCTGGGATAACACATCCCTGTGCAGGAGCACTGGACATTTGCACTGGAGCATGCCAGGCTGCAGAGCATTGAGGCTGGACTCGATAATCTCAAAGGTGTTTTCCAACCTGATTGTGTGATTCTGTGAAGCTTCTAAAACAATTTTCTGTGCCACGGCATTAATAAAATAACAAGAATTACATACTTCCAGACTCATTATTTAACATACATGGGCTGTTGGGTTGTTTGTTTCTCTTTGAAATATTAGTAATAATTGTTTATTTGTTATATTTTGTGGAGAAAAAGATGCCACTAGATGGCCAGAGATGGCAAGAATGTAATGCCAGCTACACTCTCTTACACTGCTGCAGTGTCACTTTGTCATAGAAGATGGAATAGTGCTGATCTTTTTTTTCCCTCTTTTCATTCTAATCACAAATGAATTTGTGCAAGTGGGAGCTCAAGAAACAACCTGCAGCTGATGTCTTTTCCAACTCTCTTCTGAAGAAATCTGCTCTTGAAGCACAGTACATCACTCACTGCCACTTTCAGGTCACCATAACATTGGAACTTATTTCTTGAAACCGTCTCGTCCCAGAAGATCTCTCTCTACTCTTAAAACTGAAAAATACCTGTTTGGAGAAATAAAGAGCTTTTTTGTTCCCTTTTCTTTGTCATTATTTGAGGACTATGTGATCTGCACCTCAGCAGATCAATTTTGTAACAGTCTGAGCAGCCACTAGCATCATTAATTTTAGTTATTTTTTGCTAATGGTGTTTTTTTACTCTGTGTCCTTGGACAACGTGCTGCTGCTCACGTTTTTGGAGGATTTGGGTTATTTTCTTGCTTCGTTGGATTGGGGCTTTGTGAGAAGGGTCCTTTGGAACTTTTATTGCACAATAGAAACTGAAGCTCTTCTCCACAGTTTTCCATCTATTTTCTTGACATCAGAAAACCAAGCTATAAATGAAGTGCTGAAAGGAAATAGATGCTTTAAGGTACTTGAAGATAAGAATAGATACCAGAAAAAGGGAAGCAAAAGAGGAAATGAGGGCTGTGTCACCAAACTGGTTGAAAAAAATTAAGAATCCGAGTGGTTTTCAGGGTCAGATAAGGTGAAAATCAGGGTGCACGAGCCAGGTGAATACACGCTGAAAATTCATCAGAGGGATAGGGAGGAGATGAGGAAAAGGTTTGTGAACAATGATAAGGGTCATTGGAAGAGCTGAAAGGAATAGAAAGGTGAGATGTCAGAGGGAAAGCAGAGTGTGCACTGGATGAAATTCTGATTCCTGGGATCCATCCACAGCTGCTCACCAACACAGAGACTGATGCACAGCAAAGGGATGTGAACTAAAGATGTTCAGAGATGTAAACTTCTTTTTTTGGGGTGGTTAACTGTCTGTCCTCATTCATGTCTTACTGTTAATTTAAACCATTGCTAAGCAAGGATGCAAAATACATCAAGGCACTTTGTTCTCTCACTCTTTTGTGAATATAATGATACACTTTTGGCTGCTATAGAAAGAAGAAATACCAAGCTTGCAGCTGTTTAACTGCACAGTCAGTAATGCCATTAAACCCACTAAAACCTCTGGGACTATCAAGTGTCCAAGATGTGATACCCAGTGGGAGACTTCATTCCAGACAGCTCCAATAGTCCTCACTAAGGACATATGGAGAATAAAGTTCTGAGTGATCATAAAAACCATTTTAATAAATTAATGGTTAAATAAATAATGAGAACTATGATTTTACATAGCTTCTAGCTCATGACTGTAAATGATTTTTCTGTGAGTTTGAACAAGAGAAAGTGGGACCAAAGTAGAGACGTGTGCAGTCTCCCTTTTAGGTTTCTCCTTTACATAGTAATTACTGCAGGGATATTCCTGTGAAAGCTTCTGGGACTTCTTTGATTTCCATGGCCTTAAGTTAGAGCTGCAGGAGCTGCTGGGATGTGCTGGTGAACCACCGCCAGTTCTGTGTGCTGTGCATTCCATTACCCAAACCCCAGTTTGAGATCAGGGTGTGTAACCAACCCACACGTGCTATGGGGCAGGGTTCTATTTGCATTACAGATTGTGCTGCTCTTGCCTTGGTGGTGTCATTTCTACTCCCTGCATTTAAAGCTCCTTGAGTTTTCTGCTGGTTAAATGTCCCTGGTTGAAAGGGGGCTGACTAAAAACTGATGCTATTTTCTCTTTTTAGAGGTTTTGCACAGAGCAAGAGACTTGCACAGTTAAGTTTTGGGTTTTTTCCCTCTTTTTTGCAAAGGGAATATATCTAAAGTCAAGATTCGTTTAATCACAGTCTAACTTAATAGTCCCAGTAGGGATCTTTTTATTTCATGTTGTATTTTCAGAAAAAGATTAAATAAAAAGTATTGATGAAGGAGATTCTATTTCTGGGACATCTGAGTTCTGCTAAATTTAACACAAAAATAAAATCAATATATGAATTTCAGAGTGTGGAATATTTAGCTTCTAGAACTCTATCAGCTTGCTGCAAAACCAGATGGCTTTAATCAAAGACTCAATCACTTGTCTCCCTTTCCAAATGCTTTCAACTGAAAAGTTTAAAATTATCCAGAAACTTCCCTCCAAGTGAGCATGGTGTAATTCAGTTCCACTGAGCTTACTGGACATGTAAATGTAAATTCTCAAAGGTTGTGGGGTGAACTATGACTGCCTGCAGCCTTATTTTGTTTTGACCAAGTTTCATCAAAGGAGAAATTTCTCAAGTGGCCTGTTGTGGTTTTTTGGGAAAATATTTTCCTTCCCCTTATATATTCCTCTTTTTCTAAGGGTCCAAAAAGATGATGAAGTGTAGAATTATTAAATTCACATATTAAACTTCATTTCTATGGTGCCAGTTTTGTGCCATTTCTTTCTAATCTGATCCTAGCCACAAGTATCCATGACTGCTGTGGCACAATCACTGAGGAGCTCTGGCCCTCACATTTCTTTATGGTCCTTTCTTTGAATATTCCTGCAGATGAACATTTACCCACCTCCCTGAAACACATTACTGTAACTGAGTGTAAAATCCCTGGAGAAATACTGCAGAAAAAAGGGACAGAGATCTGAAAGATGTGTGATCCCTCAGTGACACAGAGGGAACGAGAATGCCAATCCCAGATATCGGCACCCAGGGCCAATTTGATTGATTTGGACTTCAAAAATTGGGGGTTTTCCTACTAAGAGAAATCAGAATTTCCACTAGCAGAACCATGAGGTTTTTTAGTGGTGAGTATTCCTAGAGTTCAGACACTGGCTCTTGTTTTAAGTAAGCACAGAGGGGTGCCAGGCACCGTGATCCAACAAATGGGTTAAAGGGGAGAAGCTTAGAATATTTCAGAGCTTTAGAAACATCCTAGCAACCTGAGAGAGCGTTTGTTTATTATTTTATTAGGTATGCAATAAAGGAATTTTTTTTTTTTTTTTTTTAACTAGTAAGTAATTTATCAGCATCAGTGCATTGTGCTCTAAGGTACAGGATGAGAGCAACAGTGGTGTGAAGTTGGGATTTGAAATCTGTGTGAAGCAATGCAGGATACTCAACACTGATGAATCAATCAGTGTTCCTGACAACCTGAGGTTCCATGACATAAATGTTTAAAGAGGAAGAAGTCTCTAAGAAGACAGGCTTCCTGAAAAAATAATGGAAAATGAAGCAAAAACTGATTTTAAGGGCCTTCTGCAACTCCATGGCTACGGGTAATGAAAATGTGAACACAGTAATTTACTGAGTTTGATAAAGTGCATATTGAGAAATAGAAGTGTCCTCATGTATATTGCATATTAAATGGATGGAAAAAGTTTTAATCCATGTTATTAATGTTTTGGGTTGTGCAGGGTTTTTTAAACTAAATTAAAAAATTCAAATGTCCAGAAACCATGGTAACCATGTATATCCAGTAAAGTGTTATTAATTTCTGCACGTTATATAATCCACACATTAATATTTAAGGTTGGATGCAGCCCAAATATAATTCTTATGAGAGCATAAACCTTAATTATTTCATGATGTATAATATTTTCATTAAATGTTTTTCACATTCTTTGAGAAAAACTATATTAGGACTTGTTTGTATCCAATGTCCAATGGAGTTTGGGAGTTAAAGTGTGATCTGCTTCAAGGCTCTGGATGGAAGACATCTATGGAAAATAAATGTGTATAATTCAGTATGTAGCTGTAAAATCTGCATGTGGGAAGTAAAAAAACCAGCCTGGCACATCATCCACTTGGACCACAACAATTCTTGCACCAATGCCTCTCCTCCACAAACAGGGGTGGGAATTCTCTGCTCCCATGGTTTATGATGCAGTGAAACTTTGAGTCTCTTATAAGCTCGAAGGACACTGAAAGTGCTTAAATCCTGCTCTGATAATACAATGTAAAGTACCAAATAAAATTCTGGGATGACCCGTGAAAGACAAAATCCTTCTCTAAATACAAGGAGCATCAGCAAGCTGACAGTGACATTGAAGCCAGGTTTTGCTCACCACATTTGCTGTTCCTCCAGTGCTCCTTGGCTGTCGTGTTCCTGGGGCTGCCCACTGCTGTTACAGGTGATGGATGTGTTCCCACAGTCCCTCTGAGAGGCAGCAACTGCTCCAGGTAGTTATTTCTGAGAAGGCATCTCATAGTCAATGTTTAAAGCAGCTTTATAATCGCTCTTTTTCCCCAATTAAATACATTTTAAGGGCATTACGCAATGTTTTTGCTGCAGGATTTGGGTTCTTTGGTGGATTTTACTGCTCTTTTTTTGTAAAGCATCCTGAAAAACGCTCTGATCTCTTTGATATGCTTACATATATTTGGTGAAGGGCCTGACCCTGGCAGGTAAACGGGAGCAAAAAATAGAAGTTCCAGGAAAATTCTATAAATATGGTGCACAAAGCTTGCTTTCCATCTCAGCACAGTGATGACCTGCGACTTCCCTCTAGCTGTGCATGATTTCTTTTTCCTCTGGAGTAATTATAAATTGATCACAGGCAGGAAGAAAAGATGCAGTTTTTGGAACACGAGGTTTGAGTGCACCACAGTTCCCAGACAGCTTGGTTTGGGATTTTCCACTTTTCCAGTTTAAATTAAAGAAAGAATGATCACCGAGGAATCAGTCTTAAAGAACCAGAAAATCATGCAGCAGTCTGGAAGAACAAAATTATCATCTAGTGCAATCTGTATGTTGTCAGCAGAAAAAAATACATAGATTTGTGTCATAGAGTAATTCCACACAGCTGCTGGAATCAAAGTATTAAATAAAAATATTTTAAAAATCAGCTTCTGGAGCTGGTTCAGTGATGATGCTTTACAGGTTGTGGCTGTTGTTGACAGCAATTAAAGTCTGGGAACCACAGGAAAGAGAAAAATCTGTGGTCAGTGCACTGAAGGTAGAACACAGGAGCTTCTTCTTCAAGGCTGCTTCCTGCCAGTGCTGCTTTTCACACTTCAAACTGCTTTCTCAGGGGCCATTGAGTTACAGAAAGAAATCAAATGAGTCTTAATACTTTTTCAGATTTCAGGTTTTAAAGAGCTTATGTAAATATTTCCCATAAGTACCATAAATATTTGATCTGACTTTGAAATAGTGCTGAAAAAGCAAGTTTTATGATCACTGATAAAGGCAATGTGGAGGTAAAAATCCTCAAAAGGCACATCACTTTTGACATATTAAGTGTCCTGTCCTTATGAGCGTCTGCAGGGTAGGAAATGACTTGGCTGAAATACTGAATCTATTAAGACAAATACCATGCATCCATATCTATGAAAATCATCCTGTGAAAGGTCCATTAAAAAAAAAATAGGTCTTCTAGTAGAGATCAAACCCTGCCTCACCAACCATGAATAAAATGTATTTCTTTACAGCCCTGTTCGAGCTGTAAATGTTGGTTTATGTTCTGTGGCATTAGCAGTATCCATCTGTTTTTTCTCCTTTAGTGAAAGTAGTGGAGAGAGTCTATGGCTTTGCTTTCCTGGTGATTTTCTGCAATGTTCACATCCTCTTCTTTAAAGATGATTCCTTAAAATGTGAAATTGCTCTTCCAACATGCACTGGATATCAGAAAAAATCATAATATCTGCTGTTTTAGTTCATTCTCATATATGCAAGAGAGACTTTGACTGGCTTCAGTAGTGATACATTGACTTTAAGGCCCTCCATGCTGTGGCAATGTTCCCATACTCGATTTTATGTACTTTTATTTACCTTTCCTGCTCTGATTTTTTTCTATTCAGCACAAGAAAAGCAAAGGCAATTAAAAAATCACCAAAAACCACACACAGACACACATACAGATCCCACCCAAACACAAAGAGGCCTTCAGGAGTTGGCATGAAAATCTTTTTAGGGATTTGATCAGTGAAAGACATCTCATGCCCGAGAAGTGTGAGTTCAAGTGGGAATTAGGATGAAATGCAGAACTAAGACATCTCTGAAATCTGGGACTTCAGCAGTGTCCTTCCAGGCTTCATTAAGCTTGCTTGAAATGAGCCAATCAGCATTGAAAAAATTCAGAAACAAGAAAGGATTTATATTTATTTTAACTTCACTCATTTTGAGGTCATAAAGCAGAGTTATAAGAAATGCATCTGTGAACTTAAACTTACAACAGGGCAATTTATACAGGAATGCACAAATGTGTGGTGATTTTTTCACGCAAATAATATTTGGAAGCATCTGACAACAGCTTTGTCACGACAAACTTACATGGAAATAACCTTTAAAAGCACCACTGTATGAGGTAATTTAAGAAATCAGATTTTTCCAGAGTTCAATTTGGCTGGGGAATTTAAAATCTATGTTAGGTTTTCTTACTCAAGGAAATCTACCTTTATCTCTTTCTTTCAAAATATTTTCAAGTTGTTGCCTCGAAGCTCAGCCTGAAAGCAGTGGCTGTATTCCTGTGCTGCAAATACTGGGGACGGTTTCAGTATTTCATTTTTTCTGCTCTCCAGAGTAGGACTCCTGGGAGAGCAGGAAGGGTGGAATAAATTCAGCTGGAAGCCAGTTCGCTGGGGATGTGTTTCCAATAATACACTCCATGACTGGCATTCTTAATGGGACATAAATTGTGAGAATACTTCCAAATATTGTCATGTGTAACCATGTCCCTTTTCCTATAAAACAATAAAACAATTTTCACTCTAAGCCAGATCTTCAATTCTGACAAAATTGCTTCTTCCCATTAAACTACAGCTGAACTTTGCCTCTGTGTTGATGGTTGCTGTCCCTCCATCCCAGAGGAAGTGCTCTGTGTGCTGCTCACTTGGGCTGAGCTCCTTCCCTCTGAATCCTGCCCATCCAAGCTTCCAGGCTGTTTTCCCAAATTATCACTGTGCTAACAACATGTTGAATAAAAACCAAACCTCTTTATCATCCTCTGTGGAGCAAGGGGAACATTTTCTCTGCTTCAACAAATGCAGAGTTCCCTTTGTGATGCATTGCTCTGCAAACTTTCCCACACCTGGCAAGTTTAGATATGATATTTCTGTTCTTCGTTATGCTGAAAGCCCCCAGATCCCTGATAATAGGATTTTCACAATATCTCTCATAATGGGGAGCAAGATTATTCTTTTACTGGGGACAGGACATAAATTTATCTTCCCTTGAGAATGAATTAATAGAAAAAAATTCTGCTCCAAAATTTGCATGATTTAAGGCCTATTTATTCCTTAATTCTTAATGGAGGTAATTCAATAAGTATCTATATTGATGACTGTGTGGTTTCAGTATACTTGAGGCTTCCAGTGCAGGAGAAATCACTTTTCTAAGACTGTCAGCACTTTTGAAGGATGGTGGTTGAAGAATATCTCTTGAACTCTCTTTGGGAAATAACCAGTGGTTTTCAAGGTTTATATATCAATGTTAAAAGCACAGGATCTGCTGTCACCAAAGTTCCCATCCTCAAAACTTCAGCAGGTGAAAGAAAAGTGGCTGCTTGTGGTAGCACTGGAGAGAAATTGGAGAGATGGAGGAGCACAAAACAACAATGCAGATCCCCACAAAGCTGATCAACAGGACCCAGAGCTCAGCTGCTGCCAACCAGGGCAGATAGTCTGTGGTAAATACAATTTTCACAGGCTAGGTGTTCAGCTATTCTTTAAAGTCTTCCTTTCTCTTATTTGCTATTTCCCTGCAAACTGTTTCTTCCAGCAATTCTGGAAGTTTTGCTGTGAGAAGGACCTGATACTCAATTTTAATACAAATTAAAAATTGATTTTGACTGACAAGGCCAACAGATCTAAAATGGTGAGCCCAAAGTGCCTTTCCCCTGCTTATCAATTCTATTCCCTCTTCATGCTTGTATTTTCATGTTCCTTCTCTTTGTCTCTCTTTGCTGCATTTTGCACATAATGGGGAATAGAGATGTTTTTCATATAATGGATTATTGTAGATGAGTTTTCCATAATAAAACAGTTCTCAAGCTCCCCATTCCCCACAGAATCTTAAATAAAATATCCCTGATTTGAAGACAGAATGATCAATCTGAATCAGATCCCAGACATGCAAGCTCCAACGCAGAAAACATAAAAAAATAATTAAATATTTAGCATGAGTTATACAATATTAAAACCAAAGGAGACTCAGAGTCAGAGGAATGATATTTACAAAGCATTCTTGATTTTGACACAAAAAAAAAATGTTTAACCTGTTAACAAAAGTATTCCTCAAACAAAACCACCAGTTCCTAGACCTAACTCCCTAACTTTTTGTAAATGTAGCTTTAAATTATTCATACATACTACTTAAAACTTCTGACTTGCATTTTTAATAATAAAACTTTTTTGTACCAAGTTGAATACGTGACAGCCCTTGCAGGACTGTTTTTGGCTTAGTGGGAGCCCCAGTCCTCCTGTCCCCAGCAAGGAAAGGAGGAGAAACCTCCCAGAAACAGAGAATGTAGGACCTCAGTTAATCCTCCTCTTACTTGGCCTGAGAGTAAGAACCTTTTGCACCCCCTACACGTGCAAAATTGTCGAGCACACAAAGTGAACAGTAGAAATTACACATAAATCCATAAGGTTTTGTATTTGGCAAAATTGTTTTCCAGAAGATTTTAAGCCCCCTAACTTTCCAGGGGTTGGAAATGCTGATTGGCCTGTAAAAGTCAACAGACTGGATAGATGCAGGTGATTTATGTGGCAAACATATATTATTTCTTGTGTATTTTTAAGGAAAAAAGGCAGTTTTGGAATGTAATCTTGTAGTTCATATTATGTTGTGGTCCTTTGTAAAGTAATTTAAACACAAGTAATCTCAAGGGCTTGTTTTTTACGTGGTATTGACAAACATGACTAATCCATTGTGCCACAATTTACTGAGGGATAAGTGCTCCTTTACAGAGATTAAAAAAACCAAACAAACCCAAAACAACACCACCAAAACACAAAAAAAAAATTTAGTAATTTTCCCCTTTTAAAAGATACTACCTTTCTTCAGTTTTTGTTTTATTTCCCATGTTTTAAAACTTTTGAAGGACTAGTTATGTCCTAGTTAGGAACGTATTTTTGCAATGGAAAAGACTATGTTGGCACTGTGAGCATTTGCACTGTTCTACCCCTCTTCGTATTCTTATATATGCATTAAAATTGGGGCTGTAATTTAAAAATTATTGTAGCAAGATTAGAAATTACACAAGGAAAGTGGCAGGGAGGAATAAGAAAAGAACCAAATAGAAACCTGATTACTTCAGGTATTACCATTGGGATGGTATAATTAAGTGCATTCCTCATTTCGTTACAAAATTCAATAAAAAGTATAACTGCATTATTTTAGTCAGCAACCTTTTTTTTTTTTCTTTAGTTTTAATTCCAATTTCCATATTGATCTCCTCAGTCCCCAGAAGGGTTTGGGGGCAAAATGAGCTCTTGCATTTTTGATTAGGTTGAACAATCTGATTTAGGATTTTTCCATATCTGTTCAGTGCAGTGAGTCACTGTGAGACACCTTCGTGCACAGCAAGATTGAGCAATGGGCAGCACTGTCGGTGATGCCTTAGGTTTTAGCTTTTATATTTTTCCAATCCTGCATTCCCAGTGTGTAACTCTGCAGTGTCCTGCAGCCTGGGAGCTGCTGCTCTCTCATGCTGAGACAGACAGAAAAAAGCCTCTCCAGGCTGCTCTCCAAGGACACCCAGCCCGGCCTAGGCCCAAAA
>VWZT01012171.1:76123-100542 GCA_013397055.1 Pachycephala philippinensis
AGTCTCTGTTTCTAGGTTGGCCTCTTTAGGCATCGTCGGGTTGCAGACAGATCACAAAATCCTGGTGAATTTGTGGGGGTGGGAAATGATGGGTTTGTTCATAAGTAGCTCTGAAGTAGGAATAGATAAACTGTGCTACCCAAATATTTTGCTTTTCACTTACATAAAGAAAACCTTTTCTGGTCCAAACTCAGTGGTACTCTAAATACCAAGAAGTTTTTGCTTTGATTAATGGAGATTCCTCCCAAGATGTGATGTGGTGGCTGCAGTGGTAATTAATCCTGTTAAGTGTTTGCTGCTGATGCCCATCAGCATTAATGGCCCGGCAAAGGCATTCACAGCAAGGGATCATCCATGAACAGCTGCTTTAAAAAGGAAAAGTTTCTCTTGTTCTAACTGAAATAACAATTCTTCCGTGTTGTAGGGCACTGAACATTCCTCACCGTGCAACTTCTCAAAGAAAAAAATACCACCATGCTTATTTTGCTGTAGGAAAGACTGTGTCACAGGACAATGAAGAAGCTCATCCAGGTCACCCAAGAAAGTGGTGGCTCAGCTAGGAAAAACGTGAGTTATGTCCCAATCTGATGCCCTGTGATCCTCAAATAAAAGGATTCACAAACAGCAGGAGGCTTCACAGCAAAAGCTCCTCATTAACCGATACATTGTGGATCTCACATCACCTCTTCTTTGAAAATCAGTGTTTAGCTGTGAGTAACCATGGTGTTTCCCATAAAAGTGCTTGTAACACCGAAACCACTTGCAGCTACTGGGATACAAAGCACATCTGTCAGAAGAAAATCCTCATTAATAAAGGATGAGAATCCTGGCTCTTCTACAAAGCCTTAATGTGGCACCAAACCCTTCTCACTGCTTGTGATAATTTTGCTTTTGAGAAGAATGAAGTTTTCTAACGTGGGCTCACATCAGTGGAGTTACTGCAGGGAGGAATTTGGTGCCTCCTTTTCTCTCTTAACAGCAGTGAAGAAAACAGCTGCAGTGAGAAGAAACAGTTGCAAAAGGCCCCTGAAAGCCGACCAGCTGTTCCAGATCTGGTGTTTGCACATCTGGTGGACGTGGCTCTGATGCTCTGCACTGACTGGGATGTGGATGCTCTGGCCCATCCCTCTCTCAGTGAAAAGGATGATTCCTGGGAGCAGCATTGGATTCATTTGCTCCTGGCTCACCAAAACACAGCCTACATGTTGATATTTATCATAATAATTAACATCAGATTGATACTCTGCTACAAAAGTAAAACAGCAGCAGATCAATTATTTCAGTGAAAAATTGTTGCCTTTTCAAACAAAGCTTCCAAATTTTCGCAACAGCCGCTGGTCTGAAACTCGAGGCATTTACATTTTTAATTTCCCCTTGCCATGACTGGTTTTAATTAACAAAAATTACGGTGGCAACAACTGGCACGGATAGATGCTGAAACTAATTACTCAGATGGCGTGAGTTAAGATTTAAAATGTAGATTTAATTTTGGAAAAGAAAAATATAAATAAAAATCAACTCTAGAGCCCTTATAAAGATTACAGATTGCACCAGTGAGCTGACCTGTCTCTTACAGGGGAGGGGATTTTGGCAGTGTATTTGCATGCAGTGCTCTGCCATATTTACTGAAGCCTTTCCCAAAGGCAGTTTCTCATACATTTGTTATTCCTCTCCATCTCTTTGATTAAACAATTGAGCCCCCTTGTAGCTTTTCTATTTTTACATATTTTGATCCATTTGGTCACTGTAGGGATGTGTTTTCAAAGCTGTCTCGAAGCACGCAAAGACTTTTGATTGTACCTCCTGCAGTCCTCAAAGGCAATGACATCTCATAATTAACAAACAGCTCTGGGTTTATTAAAAATGTATTCTCACAATTTCATGGTTGAGGAAAAAAAAATATTTAGAAATGAGCTTGACTTGGGGTTTTTTTATGTTTTATTGCTTTTGGGTTTTATATGGTAGGTCTTCTAAAAGTCAAAGAATAATGAAAGAAATATCAGAAACTGGGAGCAAAGCAGACATGGAACGAAAAAGAGAGAAAGGACTAGAGAATGAGATTTGAGTCCCATCTAGTAGTGATAAAAGTTTCTAAAAATCCAGAGTGAATATGTCTGGTTTTTTCCCTGCTCTATTTTACAAAGAAAGTCAACAAGTGGCTGACCATTTTTCTGTGTAATTGGTCGCAATTATTTTGGTAAAAATCCTGTTTTGTGGACTAACCAAGTGTAACTATTTCATAATATTTTAGAGCTGAAACACTTGGTTATTAGAAGTCTCTTCTTTTTGTTGAGTTTCAGCCCATGTTCCACTTCTGTATTTCACAACACATGCTATAACACATTAATTTCATACTCATGAGTTTTAATTAATTTTCTGTGTTCCATAGGTAGCACTTTTGGTAAAGTTCCTTTTAACTTAGGCTTTAAAATAGCTGCTTTTTAAAAAGGCAAACAGCAGTTTCACCAAATTGCTCCTGCTCCTCCCGCAGGTTTGAAGTCCAAGAGGGATGATGGGATCTGCTGTGGGATTCAGTTCCCTCAGGCTAGAGATCAAATAGGCTCAATTCAGAAAAATGGAGACTCCAGATTTCATTTTGAATGCAAACTAAACATCTCTCAGCAAATCAGAAGAGGGTTTTCATTGAAATGATGGAAAATAGCCAGCATGGGCTTCAGGGTAGGAATTATTTCAGGCAGTCTGATTCTAATATTGTCCAAAGCACCTCATTCTACAGACCCTGAAATGTGCAAGAAATGAAATTGTAGGAAGAAAGGCACATCCTCTCACCAAAATGGTCAGGCAGAGGAAACCACCAGCAGCTCACTGTAACAGCACCCTGCAAGATCTTTATTAATATAACTGTTGTAATAATAATGCATATAATGGGTTATTTCAGCCAGAGAGGATCTGATGAGCTGATGCTCACACAGTGTAAAATGATGCTCCTCTACTGAAATGAGTGCAGCTCTGCTGAGTCATGGGAAGCATCAATTAGCTGATTGGTGTGAAATTGGAGAAGAGAAACCGTGGTGGCATTTCAGCAGACAGAATTTGCTCAGATTTTAGGGATGCCAGGTTTAAGATTCCAGTATGGGCAAAAAGTGAAACCCAGCCTTTCCTAACCACAGCCCCTTGTGGACTTGACTGATGTGTCCCACTCTTAGTAAATCCAGTTAAACCATTCCCTTGGAGCAGGAAGCAGAGGGAAAGGTCCTGCCTCAGACTCCAATTCTCATTACTGTGTATTCCCCCAGCAGTCACTCAGCACATTTTCACTTCAGGAAGGGGCTGCAAACACCTCACTCTGCCAGGCAAACTGCACTTTTGGGATGGAGACAGTCTTTAAATGGGGGTGTTTTTAGCCTTCTCACTTAGGAGCCTTCTCAGTGACTCTAGTTAGACACCACTGGAGAACTGCAAGAAATCCTGAGCCTGTCCATCTTTAAAAACACATATCTTTTTAACTGGAAAGCAAACCCCTTTCAAGAGCTTTTGCTCAATGAGACATTTTCTCCCCTGCATCCTCTCCTCTGCAGGCAGAGCTCAAGGTGCTACTGAAGATTACAGCCAACCCCTCTAACCTCCTCTAGATAAAAACCTGAATTTCCCACTGTCGTGGGGTACAGCAGAGACCTGTACCATTCACCCCATGACTGGACCAGAATAAAAACTCTCCTTTTGTTTTCCAAGTGTTCCCAAACTTCCTTATTTCCCCCGAAGAATCCCCTGTGGTGTAGCACTCGTGCTTGTTTTGTCATTTCTTAAGCACCTGCAATGAGGACAGACATCAGCTCGATTACATTTTTAGATGAGCCTCACTTAAACCCTGATGTTTACTCTAAGTTAAAGATTAGTTCGTTGAATTGTCCTTCCTTCCTGGCTCTCTCAAGAGATACAGGTGTGCTCACCAGAGCAAACACTGCCATTATCTTCACTTACATTGTGTAAAACGTCTTAAATTTCACCACAGAACTGGAAATTGTGTCTGTCTGGCAAATTTAGTTGAAACATCCCAGTTTTTTTCCAGGAACCCGGTTCTCTCCTCAGACTGCTGAAATTGGATTACACCAAGGAATGAATTATAGAAGGTGCTAAGAACTGCCAGCAGCCAGCACCAAAACCTTACAGGACTCTTCTCTTACAGATGAAGGTCTGAAACTCCTCCAAAACAATAAATAAAACCAGGATTCTTACTGCAGATTTTTAATCATCTTGGAAAACTGACTTAGTTTCAAGATTCTTAGAGGAGTTTTACACTGCATTTACATTTATTACTACGCCTGAGGAGTAGTTGCTCCCAAGTTGCCCTCAACAGAAATCCACTCAGACACATTGTTGGTGGAATACAAAATTTTGGTTAAGGAGCTAAGTTGACCTTAATTTCAGCACATTGCTATATAGCTCACTGAGATTGTTTTAATATGCCAATAGAAATTCAGCTGATGCACAATGCTGCTCTGTTGTTGTGATTTTCGAACAAATTCAGGCATAAAGTTTATAAGAGCATATTAATTCCTAGTCCATGCAATTTCCTGAACTTAAAAAGGGGAGGATGGAACTGTTCAGAGCTGCTGCTTTTCATTCTAGCACAGGTCTCCTGCAGGACCATAGCTCTGTGCAGCTCAGGGCTGCCAGTCCTGGCAGGGATTTCAGCCCCAGCAAAGCTGGCAGGTGAGGCTGACCACGATCCCACTGATGCTTGTGCCGGCACAGGGGGCACCCAGGTGAGTTTGTCCCTCTTATCTTTCCCTCCACCCTTTGCTACCAATCCAGAGCAGCTGTCTGAGGGGAGTGCTGGAATCCACACGTGATTCCCCAGTTCAAATGGCCTGATTTTCCCTCAGGTTAGAAGATGCTGATTTGCTTAATGCCTTTGGGAAACAGACTGTCCTGTCTAAATACACACACTGCGTATTTATAGGTCTTCAATAAACAGGGCTGAAAAAACTTGGCTTTCTTCCTTGGCTGAAAACTGGGTTAATGAGGAGAAACATCTGCCAGTCTGGAGATTCAGAAGTCCTGGCCATGTGGCAAGCATCTCAACCAAGTAATAAAATCCAACTACTTAAATTAGGGAGAACACTAGGAATGAAAGTTATTTACTTATCACAAGGCTGTAAAGAAACCTCCTCTCTTTTTATTTTTGAGATGAGCTGCTAAAAGTCTCAGGACATGATTTGTCTCCTTCACTGAGGGCAGGAGATACTGGAAAGGCAATTGTCCAGGGAACAGTGACAGCACACATTCCCTTACCCACGGCTTGTGCAACCAGGGAACAGAAGAGAGAAGGATGATGCTGATTAATTATTCATGAACAGTAATGCACACTCTGTATAGGGAAGGGTATATGAGGCCCCCATCTCCATTTCCTCTCCTTCAGACAGCTCAAGGAACTCCAAAACCCCAGCATTTTGTTCTATATGGGATGAGCAACAGTGTCCAAATAGATTTTTAAGCTCACTAGAAATGCTTCATAACCTCCACAAGAAGAACAGTTGTACATCCCCAAGCAGCACATGCTGCTTTATTAAATTGCTTGCTTGAAGTTTTGAAAAAATCAATCTATTCCTTCTGAAAGGTGTTGCACTGACAATCTGGCAGTGACCTTGAGAGGTCCCCTGCTCTGTCCAGTCACAGATTTGTGCTGGAAGCACCAGCAGAGATGGGAGAAGGCTTCTGTTCAATCTCAAGCTAAGGACAGCACATACTCAGTGTCAGTCTTTTGCTAAACAATCATCAAGAATTCAGTTTTTAAATGGTGACTCAGAGTAATTTACATAGAGAGAGTATGAATTTAAAACCTTTGATCTCATTCCATGATGTCCAGTGGGTCCTAAGTGGTCTCCAGGAAACTTACTTCCTAAAACTTTTGCAAATGCTTTTAAAAGGTAACCTGACCTCTTTGTAGGGCATCATCCATAAAAATGAATCCAAAATCATGAACTCCTTTGCAGAAGGGACAACATCAGGAAAAAGACTAACAGGTGAAAATATAATTCAAAATATTGGCTGAAGCCCATGGGTCATGCACAGCGTCTTGAGTTTGTATCCGTTGTGATTTCATCTCAATTTGAATATTCAAGAGAAGTCTGTTTTGAAAATCAATCAGCAGATTCCGATTTCTGAAACAATTCAGAGTCAAGCTGAGTTGAAACCTTTTTTTTTATGCTTAAGTATTTTATTTTATTCTACTGGCTAGGCAGAAATTCATGGGGAAGACGGGAAAGTGTTGGGGGGATTTTCTACAGCTGACATTGCTTTATAAAATCTGCCTCAGGGCTCTTTGTGGTGCCTGAAATGGTATCAGACACGCAGGAGCTGCTCCAATGCTCAGTGTTTTCCAGGGATGCTGCACCAGTGCCATTCTCAGCTATTAACAACTGGATCAAATGTTAACCAGTTCATTGGGAGTACCCTTTATTTAAATAAGGAAAGCTCTTATATCCACTGAAACAGTCCCCAGGAGTGAGTAATTAATTTGTGTCTTTTCCACTATGAATCATAACCTCCCTATAATAAAATGCAATAGGATTGAACTTAGTTCTTTGATAAAAATATACAGTATTGGTAGAAAGATGCTAAATCTTCAGTTTGCAGAATTGGTTAGGAGTTTTTTTTAATCTGACACAGCTGCTGTTGAAAGAAACTGTAGTCCCAAGGGGTTGCAAAGTGAAAAAAAAGATTAAAAACTAGCATAATAATTTCACTAGAGGGCTGTCATAGTTTGGATGTTTACTCCATTCCTATTTAATTTCCTCCTTATCAGGGGCACGATACACACACCTTCCTGAACTATGGAAAGAGAAAGGGGTAATAGTGCAAGAACAGTAAATCATTTCATATAGGAAGTTTTCTGTCTTCATGCTGTGGGCAAAATTAGGGTTAGTGGTAAACAAGCACCCAAGTGGGTAAAATTAAAACTATTTTCCACCTCCAAAAAGACACTTATAAAGCTTTCTCACAAGGATGAAGACTTTGGCAGCATTTTAATTGCATCTGTTACCTGTGGGCATGGGCAGCCCAATGGAACTCATCTGAGAGCCGCATGGATGTGTCTTCATTAACTGATGACATTAAGCTAATGATAAAATAATGATCTGCGCAGGACTAATGTTTTTACTGTAATGTAATAACCCATGAAGAGTGCGTTTTGGATTGCTTTGGTATTTCCTTTAAATAATTCCTAGAACTGATTTTTGCAAGGCTGTTTGCTTCTCCCAGCACATCCCACAGAAGGAAACACCCCAGCAGTTTGCCTTTGCAGCGAGCAGTCAGCTGGGCTTTGATAAAGAGCTGTCTGTGGTGACATTTTTGGTTGTAAACCTTGGCCATTTTTCAAAAGCCTGAGGGGTTATGGGATTTTCCCCCAGCAGTTAAGCCTGGACTTTTACAAGCTGCAGTAGAACTGCACCCTGTGAGAAGCTGAGTGTCAGCAATTTCATGAGTGATGAGACCAGGGTGACCAAAGATTTTATGGCATCGTGGGGCCATGGATAGTTATGGAAAAATCAGAGTGCAGAAACATGAGAAGGTCACACTGCCAAATGCCTCAACTTTGCCCAGCTCTCCCAGAGGCTAAAGCTGAAGTCGTGTCTGACTCCCTCTGAAGTAAAGGAGGGCCAAGCAGTGAGGCAAGGTGCAAGGACTGAGATAAAACCACCACCCACAGCTGGGCAGGGAGCAACCTCCTCATCCTCAGTGTCTGCACATCTCCCATCCCCCAAGCTGTTAATGCACTCTGCCACAGCTTTTCTGATCTTCCTACCCCAACAGCCCCCCCACCTGTCTCTTCCTTATCCAACTACACAAATGTGTCACTCTGCTCCCTTCCATCATTTCCTCACCCCACTTAGACCAGTCTGGTCCAGGCTGAATCTTTTTGCACACCCAAGTCTGACTTGCTGCAGGCTCAGCTCGTTGCAGGGTAATTTTCTATAAAATACTTCATTTACTAACTTAGGTAGAGCTCAATCTCTTGGACGTAGAAAAGGGTTAATTATTAGAGCTGGATAGAATAAAGCAAATGAAATGTTTTCTGTGATTGAAGGCACACAAAGCAGAGAATTGTTCAGATATCCCTCACAAGACTCACAGCACACTGCATACAGCAAATAATTAAGAATGCTTAAAAAGAGTAGCTGCATTTTTTAGGTAGCCTAAGTCCTTTGAATGCATTCATTGTTGGAAAAGAGTCCTTGATTGCATGAATTAACCTCTATTTTAAAAAGTAACTGAGTGATTCAGATGTGAAAATTCTGGGGTGGTTCAACAAGACGACAAACAAATGGTTTCAGGCACTCGGAGGCATTCGAGCAACACAAGCCTGTCTTAGCTCTTACTCAGGTTCTGTTGCCTCAGCGTGCTCAGTGAGGCAGAGGATGCTCTCAGCTGCCACATGGCAAAGTTTTTAGACCCTACACTTCCAGCAAAGTACAACAGGCTGTAGCCATCCACTCCTAAGGGTAGTTCTCTATTTACGTGCCAGAGAAAGATGTAATAATGGCATAGAGTTTGGCGGCAGATATTTATTCCTCTTCCATAACTTGTAGGAAATCTAAGTTCAGTAGGAAGAATTTCCATACAGTGATAGGCTCCATAGAGGTATTTTCATTTGCTCGTTATCTAAGCACACTGCTTAGAAAGATGATTTCCTGCAGGCCAGCATTTCCTTATTATTTGTGGTGTGATTTGTTATTACCCACACTTTGGTGAAACAACTGCTCCCACAACTCTGCCACATCTCTTACAGAAACATTAACTTCTCCAGGCACAGCCAGAGCATATCAGAAAAGGAATCTCACTTCCTTTGCTTCAAATCACTGGGGTGATGAGGAACATGAACTATTTTACATTTTGTCTCAAGAGAGTTATAAATAATGAATCCTCTAGCACAGGGTCACTGAATGTCCCTATTTCAGTTTTCACCTATAGGATGATGGCAAACCCCAATTTTTCTTCCTATATATTCTGTCTCTCTCACACACCACCATCAAAAATCCAGCCTTTGCCTTAATAATTGCAATCAGCCTTCCACACATAATTCTGCTTTTTTCACAGAGATTTTTCTCCATGGTTTGGTTGTGACTGACTGGGTATTCAGGGCCTTTTTCCTCAAGACTCCCTGTTAATCCCTAAAGGCATTCTCTAGTTTCCTTTCATCTGCTACCACTTCTTTGATGTTGGGGGCTCTTTTCTTTATCTCCCTTGAAGCTCACAGGCCAAATTTTCAGAATTAAAGCTGAAACTGCAAAGGGCAGAATAGAATAAAGATATATATATTGTTAACTGGGACCATGCTGGAGCATAAAATAAAATATAACATCTCAGCCAAGCAAAAATGCATTGCTGAACAGGAGGACAGAAAATAGCCCAAGCAGCTGAAATCACACATTGCTCTAAACACTGGGTTTTCTTCTCTGTGAGCCACACTAAGTATGAGCTGCCTCAATGTTTTTTTTAAATAGCCCCTCTAGTGTAACACAGCTAAAGGAAAGTTATACACTCCTTGTTACTGATCAGGAGCCATAAAAAAATAAAGTCAAGAGCAGAGGTGTGGAAGAAATGAAGTCCCACAAGTAAAAGACACACAGGAGAGGTGCAGAAAAGCCTGGAGGAGGAGAACTCCCTGGAGCAGCAGCAGCTGGAGGAGGCACCTCCTGATGTTTGCCCTTCACTCCCCATGTTTTTAAACGTTCCCAAAAAGTCTCCTTTTTATACAGTCTGGAAACCTGTATTTATAGCTGTTCTCAGACAAGTTGATTACTTCTCAGACTCCATGATAAATTGCCTCAGTTAATATCTTTTTTCACAAGAATTACAGTCTTCAATTTAATAGAGTTATAAAAGCATAACTTGAACTCTCCTGATTTCATTGTAAAGCAGGGAGATTTGGAAAGATTTAATAACTGATAATCTGCTTGGCAGAAAGAATGCAAGTGTTCCTCAGATGCATATTTCTGAGCATGCAGGACAGTATTTCTGGGCTGCAAAACAGTATTATAAAAACACTGAAAAGAATGATGAACTAGATAAAGGCAGTGACAAATATAGGTTATGGGATTCTGATAAGCACAGTATTACATTTTGTAATATGATTATCATCCTAAAATGAGACACTGTAACAAAATCAATGCTCACTGCTCTCTTTGCAAGGGTTCAATAGGGAGAAGTAAAATCTGTGAAGATCCTGCCCAGCCCTCAGCAACATCCCTGTGACTGTAATAAATTACACAAAGTCATTCAGGCAGTAAATTACTCGGAGGTTGTTACAGATCCAACTTCACCTGAATGTCTCTTTTACCAGCATGTAACCTCACAGAGGTATCTCAAATAGAAGGCACTGGACTGTGAGTTTTGCCTTCCCAGGTCAGACTTTTTCTCAAAGCCTGGCTTTATTTTCTGCAGTTTTACAGGGCTAGCACCAGCACAATTCCTTTCAGTATCAATACTGATCTCTTTCCTCTCTCAGGCCAATTATTCAAATCATTAACTGCTAGTACTTAATGAAATTTCTCGGTTCCAATCACACCAAAAGTCGATATTGTTTGGCAGCCAGGTGAGCGCTCACTGCATTCTCTAATTAATAAAGCTCACGCCAGTGAGCTCTGCTGCAATTCTGCTTTTAGCTCAAGCTCAGCCTGTGAGTGTTTACAGACATTATTTTGTACAGAAAAATGTGTTGTTCAAGAAATAGCTTTCACTGGAAACTGCTCTTCACATGTCTGTCCATGCAGCCCTACAAAGCCCTGAGTTGGTCCACAAGCTCACTCCTCACCTGAACTGAAAGGATAATGTTTGACCCACCTGTAAAAAACTGAGCAGTCACCATAGAAAGTTTTCCTTTTTCCAGGGGACTTTCTTCCACTCTTACTAATTTTCTGGACTATTTACTCCACATCAACCTCTCTGAAATGGGAAATGTTGATGCATCGCAGTCTAAGTCAGGGAGAATTGGTTTAACAAAAGGTCAGGCTCAAAGGGTACCTGTCAGCTTTCAGTGAGTGATACCATCAGTGGCCTTTTTCAGAGAGGCTAAATGGCATTAGTGATGCTGCCAACTTGTAATTTTAACAGGACAATCTAAATTCACCTGTAGGGATTCTTTCGATCTTTTATTTCTTGATTTTTTTAAATGCTTCCCCACCCCCCCACATGCTCACTTGCTTCCTGACCTTGGAGAAGTTAGCACTGACTGTATCTTTATTTTCTCTCCTTTTAGGAATGTGGTAATAGTTATCTAAATGCTGCCTTAACTTTCAGACAAAAGCCTTGATGAGCCGATATCATAAGGGTAGGAATATTAAAAAATAGTCACAAGGCAATATAGAAGCTACGTTTTCACCACTGACACAGAAGATTAAGTATCAAATATGCTGAAATACTTGCTAGAGAGCGATAGAATAATAATCCTAGAAGAAATTGCTGTTCAGAAGAGTTTCACAGAACAGACTAGCATGGAGGACTTTCAGATCCCACTACATTTCATTGTCAGAACCAGCTAGTTTTAAAATTCCTGGAAGTTAAATCCCCAAATGTTGTGTTTGAAGATGTTTTCAATAATTTTCACTGAAGTTGGCAAAGAGATTAAAAAAAAAAAAAAGGCACCATAGATCTCCTTCATGTTTATTTGACTGTAAATGGACTTTTTGTCCAATTTCGGCCCCATTACACACAATAAAACACTGAATCTCGCGGGGGGTGCACTTTGCATTTTTCCATCCTGACTAAAATCAGGAATGCTGGGCACCAGCTATACAGTGATGAGAATAAGAACTACCAGATTTGCTCTCCTGTGCACAACAAGAGTGGCTTAATTTGAAGGAGCAATGCAGGGGGTGTCCAGAGGCCTGAGGACACAGATTGTCAGGCAGAAAGCCACAAGCTTGGGATCTCATCAGCCTCTGTCAGTTTTAGAACTGGGCTCGTCTGTGGGCTGAGCAGGGAATAGCTGAGGCAGTTTGTCAAACACGACAATCTGGCCACATCAGTAAAGACATGGCCAAGTCACAGTTTAAATAACACAGTGAAGGACAGGCTGATTGATGCCCCAGTTAGATAAAATAAAGGGAAACGCCACTCCACCTTGTTCTTTCTCAACACATGGAAATATTTGCACAGGTTTGATGCCTAAAGAGGCCAACCTAGAAACAGAGACCAGACAGGAGTAAGGGAATAAAGGTGGATATTTATTTGAAAGGCCTTCAGAGGCACACCCTGGGCAGGCCAAAGGCTGCACCCAAGATGGACCCCGAGTCACGAGTTCTTCACACTTTTATAGCTTTGCTCCATTTGCATCTCAACCCAATTTCACCAATTAAACTTTAGCTAATGATGGAATTTCCCCTCAGCTTGCCCCCCTTCTCAAGATGCTGGGTTACACATTTTGGGCCTAGGCCGGGCTGGGTGTCCTTGGAGAGCAGCCTGGAGAGGCTTTGTTCTGTCTGTTCTCAGCATGAGAGACAGCAGCTCCCAGGCTGCAGGACACTGCAGAGTTACACACTGGGAATACAGGATTTGAAACATATAAAAGTTAAAATATAAGGCATCAGGTTAACTAAGGAAAGCTGATCACCAGAGCTAATGCACAGCCTAAATTGATATTTATGAAGCAGGTAGAGTACTCTAAAGGAAGAATCTGATCATGACATTTTCAGGGGAAAAAAAAGAAAACAAATCAATCAACAAATATCAGCACTTTTATCAGATTTCAATACATTGAATGGAAACCAAATTAACCATGTAATCACTTCTTAGAGATTAGAACAAACCTGTTTCTTTGATTTTAGGGTACCAAGTGTGCATCTGGATAATTAAATTCCCTTTGTTACTCACCAAACCACCCTTATTTATCAGTCCCATTTTACAGCAGCCAGCAGAAACCTGGATTTAGCTCCAAGACACACTGTTCTTTTTATAATTAAGACCAACACACAGAATGATTCCTTCTCCCACACTCTGCACCTGCAACATTATGCTCCGGGCTGTTGGCTAACAGATCCTCACTGATTTACAAAACACAGGACAACTGTCATTTTGCCCACGATTTCCACACTTTGTTTTCCCTTTTTTTCCCTCCCTCCAGGATAATTTAGAGCCTGAATCTCACGAATGGACTGAACCAGATGTCACACAGATGTCTCCTTTGATTGCCTCTGCTTTGAGGCTGAGAGAGACAGAGGTGAAGCTTTAGATTGTGAGGACACCAAAGTAACATTTAGATAGGAAATACTCATTCCTTGTTAGCAAGCAAAGGCAGAAGGACAGAAGGTAGGAAAAGGAGGTGGAATTCAAAATAATCTTTAGGAATCTTTTAGTTGTTGAATGCGGTTTCCATCTAAGATGACCATGATGCAAAATGAAAGGATGTGGGAGTTACCCAAGTGCATTTAAAGGAGATAAGTTAGACAAAACAAAATTAATCACATGGAGGGGAAAAAAAAAAGGACAAAAGGGACATCCTAGAGTGAGAAGGTGAGAGAAATAAAATCTCCATGGACAAAAACATCCTTACTAGAGTGCAGAGACAAAAAAGGAAGGAGTCTAGACTGGAAGCCCAAAACCAAAAATTCTCATTAAAGAATGAGAAAGAAATACCTGTAAAGAAAAATAGCTGTGAAAAGAAGATGAAAAACACAAGAGAAATCCATGTACTTGAAAGATTGTGAAGCAATGATGTAATAACAAAGTGTACACAAGACCAAAAATGCTCTGAGGGAAAAATTAGACCAAAGATCAGAATTGGAAAGTAAACCAACAAAAAGTCCTCAAGCAGAGGAAAGAATATCAAAAACTTGGATGGGGAGGACAGAGTGTGTTGCACTGTATTTTATGGGAGGATGGAACTTATTTACCACTTTGACTTTCTTCAGACTAAATGAGAAACCTTGAAATTAAACTCAACACAAGCATTTTCCTGGAGCCTGATGATGGACTGGTTTTACAAGGACATCATTTCTCCTATTTAATTTCTGTTTTCACACTTTGCCCCTTTCCATTACCTTAAAATCAACTCTCTGATAATCCCAGGTAGCAAAACTTGCATTTCTTGCCTGCCTCCCAGCACCCCTTGCTCTGGATCCTATTTTACTACCTTCAATAAAGTGTATGCACGATTATATTTTCAAATTAATGTGTGGAGTCGCTGTAATTAAGCAATAAATAAATGAATAAATAAAAAGCAAAACAAGTCTGAGCTTTCACTGGTGCTAATAAGAAACAAGGTACTACAGTGGTGTTATTCCAAAATCAGATAATGTTGAGAGCAAAAGTCCCATGCAGTTGGTTTTGATTACCACATACAGCATCAAGGACATAAGAAAATAATGTGCCTTCAGGTTTAAAAAGGTATTTCATTAAT
Organism: Pachycephala philippinensis; assembly: GCA_013397055.1. Classification (NCBI taxonomy): domain Eukaryota; kingdom Metazoa; phylum Chordata; class Aves; order Passeriformes; genus Pachycephala; species Pachycephala philippinensis. The sequence continues at coordinate 90,483 of VWZT01012171.1, forward strand.
TTTAGTGTATTTAACTAGTATAGACATGCTCTGCTGGGGGATTTTATAATCAGGTGCACACAGATTCAGAACTGTAAATATAGTTATTTGTTGGCTGGTTTACTTGTTAAAATTATTAGCAACAGAATGCACAAGTTGCTTTACGGTGCAACATCCAATGCATCTAAAAAGTGACATAAAGCAGAGCCATATTTTGTGTTCATGCTTGCATGGCATCTGTCAGAAGGTGTTTGCCACCTCCACAGCCCTCAGACACCCACACACCTCTGCAAGGAGATGTTTTCAACAACTAAATAATGAGGGTGATTAGCAACACACCCAAAAATAACCCACAGATGGTTGTAGACTCATTGTGAAGAAGGTTTCTGGGTTTAGGTTTATTTATTTATTTATTTACTTAGTTTAAATCCATCAAAGCAAATAAACTGATGGATTTGTCTAAAGTATTGTTCATAGGCAATATAACTTAATTGACTCTTTATCAAGAAAATCTGAATAAGAGAGGGGCAGTCATAGGAGAATTTAATGTCAGGGTTAAAGCTCCCAGTCTCTCCTGAATTCCTGAATCTCCTGCAGGCATCTGTTTAAAAAAACAGACAATCCATGAAGATGCATGATTAGTGTTTTTGTTTATTTTTTCTCTAGGTGTCGCAGGTTTTCCTGGGAAGGCTCATTTCCTCTTGGAGAATTCTCCTCTGCACCTCAGAGATTCCAGCTCATCTCCAACCCAGTGTTCACAGCTCACGTGGGGTGGAAAAGGAGTTCAGCTATAGTGTTTTTAGCAGTGCATGGTTCTGTAATCCCAACCACTTCCACAATTTAAATTGGATAAGAAGTAGCATTTCCTCTGTACTATAATCCCACTCTTCCAGGGAGACAGAGCAGATTAATAAACATCCCCTCCCTGAATTCTGGCCATCAGCACCCCATGGAGCTACTGGGAGGTGAGGGCACAAGGGTTGCCTCTGGCCTTTCCTTCACTCCCAGGAAGCCCCATGAGAAGGATGCCATGACAGATATTTTCCACAATTCCCATAAAACTCCTTTCTCTGATTCAGCTCCAGGCTCTTCCCAGCTTGCACCCTCCCTGGCCCTGCTCTGCTTCAGGCAGCCACAGTTCCTCAGTTCACACACAGCACAGTAAAATTTAATCATTTCCCATCACTGCTGTCCTTCAGTTCCTTGGCTCTGCAAAGCCATCAGCTCATTCCGAGTTAACTCTGATATTTTAATTGCATTTGGAAGATTTCCCTTCCAATGAGCTGACTGTGGTGGTGAAGCCATTCCAATGGCCAATTAGTGCATTTACTTGCCCCTTGCCATTACACAGTAAAATGTGCTTTTCAGAAGAAGTCACATTTGTCTGGGTGTCTGGGAAACACTGACAAAGAGCTTTCCCCTTTCTGAGCAGCACCGAACAAGCCAAATTCCGTGTTTCAGTGCTCGTAACCACCCAGGAGATTTTCAGAATATTATTTGTCATTGCGTTTCCACAGCTCGTTTTCTCCCAGATGCAGCTTTTGTTGATCACAACGAGCTTTCACTTTAAACAAAGCGAGGGCTTCAGTTTTCAGGTACAAAAGTGATTCATTCCAACCTGCCACAGAAAGCAAGAGAGGGGCTGTGCATGGATGGAATCCAGGAGCACACACCTCCCTACAGCGAGAGGAAAACGCTGGAGACAAAGCCCCATCTCAGTATATCAGTCTGTGTTTGAATAGCCATGCACATATCGCTGCCTGGAGCTGTTGCACCATCATTTTGTAACCCTCTGACAGGCACCGTTTGGATTTTTAATGCCTTCCCCACGGAAAGTAATTAAGGTGGATGAAAAACTTCTGTGCTGCAGTGATTCACGGCTTTTGTCTTCCTGCTAATTGTTTTGATTGAAAAGGGAACCTTTGCTGCAGCTCTCAGGACAGTCGGGTGTTTTATAGCCCTTTCTCCAGAGCTGCTGTGAGCATTCCTGGCTGCGGAGAGACTCCCACAGCTGAGGGTTGGGAGGGTTTCCATCGCATGGGGAGCACCACTGAGGCACTGACATTGCCTTCTCCTGTCCTGCCCGTCAATCTCCCACCACACTCTTGGCTGTCTGAGGCACTATTATTAGAAAAGTTGATACAAGGAACCTTTTGGCCAGTTGAAGAGGTCAAAAACCAGAATAGAACAACCTTTCTTTTTTTTTTTTTTAATGCTTCACCACACTTGCCATTCACCTGCCTGGCCTACATTGTATCTTACAAATACAATAAGATATAATACATTGTATCTTCTCAAATACATTAATATCTGCATATTAAATTTTCTAATCGGGGTATCTCTACACAGATATCAGGATGTTGTTGGATCCAGCAGCCAATTCAAGCAAGTTGTTTGTCTGGCAAAAAATAAAGTGCTTTCCAGAAGGTACTAGAAGGAAACAATTAACAGATGATCTTCTGTGACTGCTCTTGACAACATTGTACACTTCATTATTGTTTGTCATCTCTTGTCCTCAGCACAAAAGCAGACAAAGATTTTCCCAGGGGTAAATCTTTGTCAATATGTGCTGCTACACTGACAGGTTCAAATTAGTGGCTGATGGGAATTACCATAAAACTTGGCATCTTTCCTCTCCGTCACTGAAAATGAAATTTAATTGATGAAAGCAGCAGCAGGTGGAATTAAAGCTTGTCTGTTTAACACTCTAGTGATAGATAGCAGAAATTTAGAAAATTAAATCTGAGTTTAGAGGGTAGCTGCTGTGAAACAACAGATCAGAGCAGCAATTGGGGAACTTGGGTAATAGAAGTGTCCAGTGTGTTAACTACAGAGATGGGAATGAGACAGCAGAATGGAAGGTGAAGAAGAGATGGTGGCATGAAAAAGAAAATAGAAAGAAAATACTGATATTAAAATGGAGAAGAATAAGGAAGGGAGAGACTGTTTCAATAAAAATTAATGTTTTTATCCAAGTTATTCATATCCTTTTGGTTTACATCCAGATGTTGGTCAATGTTTTTCACTGGCTAATTTTTTATTTCACAAATAAAAAATTCCTCTGTCCTGAAAGCAGGAGGAAAATTGCTTGGAAATCTGTGCTCATCTCCCTCCTGTGCTGTGAGCTTTCTCTGTGCCCTTCAGCCAGCCACTTGTGCCAACATTTTCAAATGCAGTTGTCCTAACTAGACCATGACTTGGATGGTCTGTTGAGCACCCAACAGCTACAGCAATGGAGACACTTGTAGCAAGAAAAATAAAACTCATTAAACCTGGAAAACCACTGAAGAAATCTATTTTTCTTAGCTGTCTGTTAGTAAAGAAGATTAGATGTAGGGCTGTAAACAAACCTGAATCTTTCTTTTATTAGGATTCTTTACTTTGTGTGGTTGTTAAAACCCTGAAGTTTTCCTGAACTTATGCTTATGAATTGAACAATAAAACTTCAAAAGGAGTTTAAATAGGATTACCCAGGCTAAATCTCAGGCTTTAATACTCAGCTCTTTCCTGATCCACGTAGAACACTGCCTGTTGATAATGCAGGGCAGATGGTACACAAACCCCAAGTCTCCAAAAAAATCGTGTTAGCACAGCTTCATTTAAGAGGCTGGAAGTGTTTGGTCTGCATTTTAATACCATAAAACTTAATCTGTTTAACATGGCTAGGAGAACAGTATTTTCCACTCTGCATTCAGAGTAACTTTCCATGACAAACACAGGGGAAAAGGTTTACATAAGTCATGAAGAACTGGCCTTTTTTCCCCCCGTCTAATTTCCTTCGTTTTCCTATTCCAGCAGCAACCTCTGCTACAGCATTCCCAGCTTCAGCCAGGCAAATCATACAAACATTTTCACCATCCACTGCTCATTTTGCTGGTTCTCAGCTTGGGAGCAAGATTGGCAGAGATGGCATCACTTGCTGTGTGCAGGGGATTCCTGGAGGATTTGTGGGAATCTAATCTGAGCCACAGCCAGCTCTGCTTAAACCTGATCTGGTGACAAGTGCTGCCAAAGGAATGGAACAATAAAGCTTTTCTGTTTATTTCTTCTAGAGATATAAAATTATCATGCACTAAATGTACTTATTCTCTTCTCTGCATAGTTCTATCAATTAAACAAACATCCTGGGTGTTCTTTCTTTCTCACATGTACTTCAGACAGACACTGAGCTGTAACATCCCATTTCTGTGACTCTTCAGTTTGGCTGAGGATTTTTTCCAGCAAATTCTCCCATCCTTCTCACAGGACAATGAAACACTCTGCTCTAAAATCAGATTTTCCCCCTTAACACAAAACATGAACCACTTTGGTTTGCCCCTATCTTTTTGGTTGTATTAAGAAGGAACAGCACAGGCCAGTATTTATGAAGATAGCAAAGTGCAACTTAGGTTTTCATGGTTTTCAGTTTATTATGCTTAGAAATAACATAACGAAGTCTTCACATTACCTGCCCTTTTCAGCCATTACAGTAGGGTTATTAGATACCAGTCAGAAAGACAGAAATTCCCAGTGAAAAAGCAAATGGAAGTGTCTGGTAGGGCAATACTGGAAATCAGCACCAGGAGGAAACTGGTGAGAGTGGTGCTGAATAAGCAGGAAGTTCAAAAGCAGCCCAAGGGAAGCAGGTACATGAGGGCCTAGAGCACCAGTTTCCATAATTTTCCATCTTTCATCCCAGTATTTTATTTGAACTGGCCTACTTGGCATCACAAGGATTTCAGATGCTTCTGTTGCTTAAATAGCTGTGTAATTCACAATAAAGACCTCGGGGCAACAGTCAGTGTTGGTGTTACATTTGTAAACTACCTTCTAAAAAGGTACCTTTTTTTTTTTTTTTTTTTTAAGACCCAGGATGCCAGTTTGGCAAGTTCCACGTTTCCAAAAGGGAAGAACGCAAAGTGGAAACAGAATGGAAATCTCTTTGTACCTCAATTTTGGGTTTATTTTTTAACTTCCAAGCAATGGCCAATCCTTTTGCCATCACCTGCTGCCTTCCAGGTATGGAGTTGCCCAGCTCTCCCCTGCCAGTGGCTCTGGCCAGACCATTAACAGCAGAAATTATTACATGCTCCTCTAACTGATGCTTGGCCTCACACCAGAGGAATTCTCATGCCCAGTCATGTGTAACACTCATAATTTCAGACAGATTTAACTTTATTTTGCTTCTAATAAAATGTGTTAACCATTAAGTGCAATGATGGAAGCCAACTCTTCTCTCTGCCCACTGTTTCTCCATTTTTCATTTAATCTGTTATCTGTGCTAATATTTTGATTAGAACCAAAACAAGTATGTAATAGCTATTATTACACATTCTACCATAATTATTCCTGGCTGCCACAACCAGGATTCAGGATTTTGGTGCCCAAGATGCTGCGTGCTCTACACAGATGGGATAATTTCTGTGCAACCCCCTGAAACTACAGCTTCACGTGAGGTAAAAGACACACAGAAGAGTTCGGATCATCCAATAGGGTGTGAAATCAGGAGGTCAGTTTTGAGAATCATTAGGAAAAAAGGTCCAGAAAGGGTGGGGAAACAAAAGAAAGAGAATGCAAAGCAAACTGAAACAACTGATGAGCCCCTTTCTGAGCAGGCTGAGCTGGCTGGTGGCTCAGGGACTCTGCAGAAGGTTGGGATCTCTGCCATGGCACTGTTCTGCCACACAATTATTCTTCACATCCAACCCTAGGGCAGCTATAAACCCACACATTGCCACTGAAAAGTGCAGAGCAATCCTCTGAACCTGCCCTGTGTCTCAGCTCCCTGGCTTCCCCTGCACTCAGGTAAATACACTCAGAGCTACCAATAATCAATAGCAGGGCTTGGCTTGTTTGTTAATCAAATAATGCTGCCCCCATTAAGCTGGATTGTGTTTCAGTATAATAGTTTTATTTTACTTTACTCTCTCCCCCATTTAACACAATTTTACAGACCTAGCTTTCATTTCTTTTCAGTCCCTGAACATTTTCCTTTGCCTACTGAGTGGAAATTATCTCAGCAGCCTCTAATGTCTGTGTTCTTCCAGCAACACTCATTGAGAGGGCACACAAACACTTCCACATGTTGATATTTTGAAATCTGGAGCTAATTACATTAATTTCTATTCAAACAGCCTTATCAAGAGTAAAGCAAGAGGAGGCAGGATTTCCTGGTGTAACACCTGAAGGTGAGTGTTAAAGACAGAAGGAGACAACATTTTTATAGTTATTTCCCTCTTCAGACGTCCTTAGAATACTAAAGTGAGCAGCTTGTAGAAAAATGCAATAACTTTTATTGCACTAACTGGTGCAATCCAAAAATAAACTGACACATCCAAAAGAAGCAGAGACATTCTTGGGCTCTTAACACTGAGTGCAATGGAAAAGGAGTTGCAGAAAACAGGTTTGGGAGTAAAAAACCCACAAAAATAAACCCACAAAACTCCACCCCTAAACCAAGCAGGGTATTTCCTAGTCCTATTAAGTCTCAGACAAATCTGTCACCCACCTGAGCTCACAAGTGACCAACACCCTCACCATACTCAGTGAAATCTAAGATTTTAAGCACACAATAAACAGTAACAGTTACACAGATATTGCATCTCTAGAACTTGAAACATCCACACCCAAGCAAAAAAGTTAAGGTTCAATTTACCCAAACCTTTGAAACCCTGGGGATGTGAAGCATCTGTAACCACATATTAAATTTGCTCCAAGGGAAAAAATACGCAGATAAACTAAAATAATTTTAAAAGATGCTTAACTAGGGCTAGTTTTCCAAGCAGAAAATTAAATCTGCCATTGCTTTCTGTTCCTCAGGATTCTTAGAAGAGCTTCATTCTCCATTGACGAAGCTCATGTTTCCATTTTAGTTTTTCCCTGGTTTGCCCCACAGCTTCTGATCTTATCAAACTCCAGCATGTGCAGCATCTGCTGAAATGGTTGCTTGATATGATCTAACAAGGAGCAACCCAAAACTTAAAGAATAAAGCATAATTTCTTGATCTGAAGAAAATAGGGGATAGAACTGTTGGGGAAAAGCAGAGTAAGCTTATTTCTTCACAACTCCATAAAATTCATATAAAGAAAAAAAGAAAACATTTCTTTTTTCTGTTCAGTTCTTACACCACTCACAAGTATAACATTTAAAAATTAACAACCAGCTTATAAAATTTAATTCCCTTTGCCCCGACAGAACTTTTCTTGCCCCCAGAAAATTCACAAGATTCTATAAAAGGAGTTGCACAAAAGGCAGTATTCTTACGCTGACATCAACATACTCAGTGTTAAAACCACTGAGATTTATTTTTCTTTCTTAATATAGGAAAGAAAAGTTATTTTTTTAACACATGCAGAGCTCAGTGGAAAGACAAATCCCATCCCTGTTGCTTTCAGATCATGTATATATGGAATTAAAATGAGCTTACCTTTTTTCCTACTGCTGCTTCAAAGTTGTATTGTTAGACACAGCGTCCAAGGAGGCAGGAGGGTGAAACACTGTGCTGTCTTCAAAACAAGCAGCAGTGCTAAGGCTATTGAAAAGAACATAATTAAAAATAAAATAAAAGCAATCCAACTCTAAAATGTTCTAATTAAAGGAAATAAAACATGTGCACAAAAAATTAAAAAAAAAAAAACCACAGCCAAAACCTCCCAAAAAACCCATAAAACAGACAAATAAGTACAGCTAAGAGCTTCTCCTGTGTGAGCCATGGCTTTGTGGGGCTCTTTCTAACTCTGAGCTCTTTCTAACCCAGCTCCAGGTGCTCTTTGGCACAGGTGGGTTCCCATTGGTTTCAGCTGCCCGATTTTTGGAGCAGCTGTTCCCTGCACTCTGCATCACCAATGTGCCTCTGCCCTGGGGGTTTGGGTCCCACCTGGGGCCTGCTCTGGGTTTGTGGCTGAAATTCTGCTCAGGGAACACTCATATTCCATGTGGATGTGTCAAGAGACAGTTTTAGAAATTCTGGCAAAGCCACAGAGCTTTGGATGTGTCTGGGTCACCACAAGAACTTCACTTGATACCGACACTAGGTTTAATTTAGTAAATATTTGTAGTCCAGGGTAGTGTAGAGGTGTAGTGGTCTTACAAAAATTTTATGGCTATTTAACGTCACACTGTGATTGGCAGGTGTTTGCTGATGGAAATGTGCAGGTCAGTGAATCTCTCTAGAAAGAACCAAGTCTAGGATCAACTGGAATTAATCTTGAGGCTGATTTTCCAGAAGGCCTTCTACTAAATGTAGTCAAATTTTCACCTCCATTAAAAAGAAAAAATTAAAAAGAAAAAAATCACTGTCCAGTTGTCCCACGTTCATGTCATGTGCTTAACCAGTGTGTGGCTCCTCCTCCAGGGCACAGGCAGCATCTCCAGAAGGCTTTTGTGTTTAACAAATATCCCCCCTCAGCCACTTCTATCTGATTCAATTTTCTTCTGTCTGCCTCTGTGACTTTTGAATTTTCCAGGATATGATTTTTTCCTCTCAGCATGCTACCCCCCTCACAGAGAGCTCCAATCCTCACCTCTATGTGCAATAAACCTTCAGGGCTGCAGAGGAAAGGCACACAGCTCTCTGTAACATTTCATTTCATCAGCTCTGACAGATCTTTAAATACCCCGAGTACTTAGCACATATTCATGAAGTCCTTCCAGCTCATTAAGGGCCTATGATTCCCTCACAACCCAGCAGAAGGAATAGATATTTTGAAATATCCACTTTCCCACTTCCCTGCCAGAATAGTTTGCAGCAGCTTTCTCAGCTTTCCATGCAATTCCCCTGCTCTATCAGAGTCAAATATTGCTGCAAGCTGTGGTTCTAGGCTAAAGGAGCCTCCTCTCACTTCCACCATAAACTGATAGTTTTATATCAGTGCCAGTTTGAAACAGATTAATTGGAGGAAAAAGCATCTTCTGAAAGGATTGTGTTGCCATCATATTTATTTGTTTCCCATTTCTTTTGTAGCCTGTCTGAGAGGAAAGTCCCCTGCTGGCACTTCACTTCTGTTGCTAATGCTTGTTTTGTTACTGGTTCTCACAACACTTCCAGAATATTCAGGTTTTTCCCCGATGAAGTTCTCTGATTCCCACTTGTGCAGACTGGTTTCCATCAGCCAGCTCACCAGCAGATCTTAAACCATGCCAGCAATTATTTCATATCTCTTTGTTCCTGCTTTTGCCCTCAGCAGGTACCTCCAGACTTGTTCCACTATGTTTCATTTGAGTTAAATAATTCTCCTAAGCTCTTGTGTCATATTCAAGAAAACTGCAGCATTTTCCTCTGGCTGCAGGAGGCAGGGAATTACACAACTTCTTCTCATCAACTGCCTTTAATCTTGGAGCAGTGACAAATTAACTCTGATTGCACCAGTGCAACCCCTTCTGATCTTTTGGAATTTGAAGGCAGTGAATCTCCATTCCCTCTGAAATAAATTCAGAAGCCTGGGGAGTACAGGCAGGGCTCTCCTGTCTGGCTTCCTGCAGCCATAAACCTTTGGCAGGTGCTCCTGTGGAAGCCACGCTGCTCCAGCATCCCTGAGGTGGGATTTGGCTTCACAGGCATCGTGTCTGCAGGTTTGCTGCTTCACACAGCCCCAGACTGCCACCAGAAACCTCTTTCACTGGCAGAGATAATGAATTACTTCCATTTGGAAAAGACAAGCAGTGAGAAGTTGGGTTTGTGAGGTCTATGTCCTAAAACCAGCTGTGCTGGGGTGGGAGGGAATTATTCAGCAGCCCACAGGTGTTTCAGATGCTGGTGGCTCAGATCTCTACCCTGAGCTGAGCCTGGAGATTTTCAACAGGAGCTGTAGGTCAAGAAAGTGAAACAATTCCACGTCTAAGCACATGCTGAAGTTGGATGTTTGTCTCAAAATGCAGTGCAGCTATTGCATCGAGTTCAGATCCAGCAGGGCCATGAACTGAAGCCACATCTATTTGAAAACCTCAGGAGTAATAAATGATCCCCAGAAACACATCACTTGTTTGACAACAATCTTATTTAAATAGAAATAAGTTCAAAGACAAAACGTGGTCCACATACAAAATTTGGATATAATTATTTCAGCAGTCCAGGTTTTTGAGAGGTCTCAAGAAAAAAAAAAA
>VWZT01012171.1:100589-114811 GCA_013397055.1 Pachycephala philippinensis
TTTTTTTTTTTTTTTTTTTTTTTACATTTTGTTTGGACATGAAAGTGAAGAAAAACTACCCTAAAAAATTTGGAAGGATTTACACTGCTGTTGGCAGTGCAGGAAAAACTATATTTTCATAATTGACCTTGAAATGGGAAAGCTGAGAGCTCACTCATTGAATTCCAGCCCACATTTATTTCACCACGTTTGTCAAAATGGGGAGTTAATTTTTCTCTTGCTGGTTGGGAAAACATCCCAGGTAATCAGCAAATCAGAGAGCTCTGTCAGGGAGAAACCCTGAGTCCCTCATATTAAACCAGACCAGGCATTTCTGAAGCCCAAGAGCAACATAGACCGAACACTTGGAAAGGAGAATTTGCTGTTTGGAATTGACTTGTCGATGGTGAGGGGGATGTTATTTTGAAAGAAAATCGATGTAGAGAGATGGCAGTGGAGCTGAACAGTAAACAGTTGGTAAATGAATGCCTGGATGGTCTGAGCCCAAAACCTCCTCGGTATTCCTTTTTTTTTCCCTAGGAAATCAGACTGCATTTATTTTTAATTTGAATCGTGATTTCCTCAGGTGCCATTCACCCCTGAATAAAAAAAATCTAGCCTGAAAGCAAAACTACCAACACATGTTACAGACATTCAATCTGACTGGTGGATTCCTCACTAGGTTCTTACATATTTATGCCAAGGAATTTTCATTGTAATGTTTTATTATACAGTAAGCAAAATTATAGAGGCATTGCCCTCTGCGTTCCACAGGAGTTATTAAAAATATCGTGGTTTTTTGCAAAGTCTCACAAATTATGCATCACTTTGGAGATTAAAAATCCTCCTGATGCAGGAACCTGGTAGCAGTTAAATTAACACGGAGACAAAAGGAAAATGAGAGGTACGAAAGAGGGCAGAGAAAACTAAAAGAAAAAAATCACCAAACCAAACCAAAAAAACTCCTTCCTGCTGCAAACTTCAGCAGAGAGAGCTGGTTTAATATCCTTCAATGCCAAATTCAGATCAGCAGCGTGAGCCAAAACCCTCCCTTGGCTTGTTGCAGCCCCAGCCCTGGCCAAGCCATAATTAACAATGCTGTTTGTACACTGCACAAATCACATCAGCTCCGGCGTGCCCGGAATCCCAGAGCTTCCCAGCGTGTCCAGCACAGCTCCAGCAGCTCCTGCTGGGCTTTCATGGCACCTTGACCGACTCCAGCATCCCAGAGCCCTTCCCAGCGTGTCCAGCACAACTCCAGCAGCTCCTGCTGGGCGTTCGTGGCACCTCGACCAACTCCAGCATCCCAGAGCTTCCCAGCGTGTCCAGCACAGCTCCAGCAGCTCCTGCTGGGCTTTTGTGGCACCTTGACCAACTCCAGCATCCCAGAGCCCTTCCCAGCGTGTCCAGCACAGCTCCAGCAGCTCCTGCTGGGTTTTTGTGGCACCTTGACCAACTCCAGCACCCCAGAGCTGTCCGAGGTGGCTGCTCACAACCACAGGAACACAAACACATCCGTGGAATCAGCAGAAGGTTGTGTTGGGCTGTTTCCTTTGGGGAGGGGGTGATGCGTTGTCATTGTCTTTCTTATTCACTCTTGGTGATGCTGAAGCAAAGTCCAGGACATTCCATTAATTATAAAGTTGTGACATTATGGGTTGCTGCAGAACTGCCCAGACTGAACTGGTTTTCTCAAAACAGAGGGAAGAAAACATTTCAATGCAGAGAGTAAAGCAAATAGGGCATTTCCTGGAGGAGGTGGTGTGATTGGAGGACTTTAATACCATATTTAACGTACTTCATCTATTCTACTTTCCTCATGTAATGTTACAGTCCAATTTGTGCACTGAGTTCAAGAGCTGCTTGAAGGAAACAGTCTGACTTTCAGAAGATCTACCTTGTTGCCTTGCCAGTTGGATTTTTGCTGCAAAAAGGCAACATCTATTTGTCCAAATACGTAATAATAGAGTGACAGCAGCTTAGACAAAGCAGGCAATGGAAGTTCCATGTGTGTTTTGCAGCTGTGGAACTCATCTAACTTGTTGGCTTTTGAGATTACCTGGTGCAAATGTGTCTTGACCCATGACTGGGAGTCTCAGGGTTTAGCACAGTACATCAGCCTTGTTCATATAAACACAGGATGTTCTTTAGCTGCCTGTTCAGCTTCTCCTCTCCGTGAGGCAGCCTAGAACCTGGACACAGCCTTATGATTGGCAATAGTTAGCTCTGAATTTCATGAAAAATATCAGTGGCTGAAAGGAGGACCACTGGGAACCTCTGTATCCTGAGACAGAAGGATGTATTTTGGCATTTTATTAAGGATTGTAATTCAGCTGAAAGACTCTGGCTTTATGGCCTTACATTTCTTCTTTCAGTGGCAGATCTTCTACTTTGAATGACTCCAGACTATTCAATCATTTGGTTTTATGTTTTTAAAGCCCAACATCAAAAGAACATGGGCACCCCGATATATTATTGTAGGCTCAGTAAAAGAATTGGCATGAGGAGAGTTTCTTGTTAAAGAAACACATAGCAATGGACACACAGTGGGATAGACAAAGCAGTGATTTGATATTGCTGTGATGATTAAAAAAAAAACAACAAACCCAAAGCTAAAGATTTAGATGGCTGCTTTTGTTATGAGAGATAAAAGTACATTCCTCAAAGGAATTCATTAATATAGGAAAGCTACTGTTGCACACTGAACTTTAATGGCTCTTGGAGCAAAGAAAGAACCTGATATTTGGCATGACTGTACGTAATTTCATCTTCTCAAATAATGGTTCTATGAGTCTGTTATAAAGAGGGAAAAATATGGCGTTTTAAAAATATTTTATGTTTCATGTCAATTTCACTCTGTAGTCATCAGGGTTTGAGCTATGTACATTTGAATGTTTACTATCAGATAAAGTTCACAGAAGGATAATATTTTGGAAGGTTATGGAATTGCTCAACTAATCTGTGTTTTAGCTCAAAATGGTATCTCCCAGCTGAGTCCTATCTTAAAACAAATTTAATTTTCAGATATAATCATTTTGCCCTGTCACAGACAGAAAGTGAGACAGTCCTGTTTAGGCTTTCATAAATACTATTTAGTTTGCATTATTCACCTTTCCCATTAAAATATAGATCCTGTTTCCAGAATAAACAGTCTGCCTTCCTTCCTTTTTATTACTGATCATAACTTTGGACACTACATTTTATTAAGCCAGTCACATTTTGCCCTTGTTCAGTTTTCTTGTTGGCACAAGAATGAGAATGATGATAAAAACCATGGAAAAGAGCCCGGCTGTGAGAATTCAGAAGAGCTCACTCTCATTTGAGTACACAACACAAAATCTACTCAGAATAGGAAAATGAGAATATTTAAGGGTTAAATGATCCTTCTGATGACCTTGACTCCAGAAAGTTGGTATACCTGAGCTGTACTGAGTACACTCCATTATGAAACCTTTAAGTAAAAGGAAAATACAGATTCTCCATTTAACAACCCAGAAGAAAGGTTACAATGAAATCTTTGAGGTTCAGCTCAAACAGGTTGAATTTGTGTTCAGGAGGAAGCAGTCAAGAAGAGTTTCACCCTTAAACTGCATTCTCATAAAGCCCATTTTTTACTCATCTGTTGAGAGAGCTGAGGTGATAGTGGACACTGACAGTAGAGCCTCTAACAGTAATAAAATGTCTAATTTCACATTTTTCATAGACTTGGCTGCTACAAGCTATTTGGGAAATAAAATGCAGAACTAGTTCAAACTGCTTAGAGTAGCTGGCTAGCAGTGAAAGCTAAATAACTTGGTCTTGCATGTTTGTTTTCTCCTTTATTTTGGTCTGCTTTTCAGACAGAGGCATTTCAAAGTACATTTTTGTTACACAAGGGGTGTAAAAAGAGCATTACCATATTCAATTTCCCACGAATGTCTGTTGTAGCAGTAAAAGCAGATGGCACCAGAAACAAATGAACATCAACTCTTCTTGGAGTACATCTAATGAGAACAGGTTGGGTTTGATGAAGATAATGACTTTTGAAAATTCATCAATTTTTATGCCATGAAAAGAAATTGCAGCAAACATTTCCCATAGCGTGTGATCCTTGCATCCAGGCAGAAAGTTAATTTAATGGCTTTTCAGGGGCTGATCTTGTGAAAGGTCTGAGCGCTGAGTTCTTGATGAAGAAACTAAAGTCACTCAAAACTTTTTCAGGAGAAAGAAACACACCAGCTGAAGGAGCTCAGTTTGCTCAAAGGCATTGCTGAAGCTCTGCCGTGCCAGGAGCTTTTCCTGACCTGTTTCCTGGGCACTTATTGCTGGTCTTTCTGAAAGACCTACCCTGGGTTATATTCTGCCCTGGACCTACTATATTTATGTTCAAAATGCATCACAGGGCTGTAGATGCCATGGCCAAGGGTACAAGCGATTTCCAGCAATCTGGATTTCAAATATCTGTATTTACACATCTCTTTTTGCCCTATAGGGAGCTGAGATTTACCAGTCCATTACCCCGTGGTTCTGAAGGCAGAAAGGGTTGGTAAGGCAGGACAATGACACATTTCCACACCTGTACCTTGTATGGAATAGCTGTGAAAATTTCTCCCTGGGAGTGTTGTAGGAATTTCCACAGGGCTCTGATTAAATCATTCCGATTTGAAGAACACGTTGCCATGCCTATGATTCTTAAAGGTTTCACTTATCTTTTCTATTATTTTGCTACATTCAGCTCAAAGGGAGCTTGGATTTTTCATGCTTGACATCTCTCTCTCTGTTCTGTTGTAAGTGCAGTCGCCTCCCTCTTTGCCTTTTGCTGTGAAATTCCACGATAAAAACCATGAAGGCAGCCCCATCCTCATCTCACTTTCATCATTTTGTCATTCTGTGGGGTTTCCAGTGCTTCCCCTTGCAACATCCTCCCTAAAGGCTCCAGGAATAGGTAGACATAAAAGCCACTGATAACAAAGACAGACATTAAGACTTCTCCTACAAAATGGTATTCGTGTTTCTTCTGCAGACATTAAAAACCAGACACCTGGAGAAAAGAGATAACACAAGTATTGTCTGGAAGAGTTTTCTTCCTCCAAGCACTTCTGTGAATTTGCAATTCACATCAAAACTGAGCAGACTTGCAAATTCCTTGTCTGTGGACATGGGCATTAAAGCATGGGTGAATATGGACATCAGGAATTCATCTCAGGTTAATAAACCCACTCTCCAAAGCAAGCTGAAAGGCAGTCACACCACACTACCCCCAAAATGGCCCAATAACACTCAAGTGACAACATTTAACAGGATTTGGCAGTTGGGATGTAGAAACAGGCACTGGATAATCTGAGGGAGGTCCAGCTCCACAACTCTAAACAATAACTCATTGTAGATTACTTCTGAGTGTTTGTGCAATCAGTGAAACTTTGTGAACTAAATTCAATTGTTTCTCAGAGAGCAGGAAGATTAAGTACAAATCTAACTAACTGCAAGTAAAATATTGATGCTTTTTCACATACGCCCAAAGTCTAAGAAGCATTTTGAAGGAGTTGTTCTCCATGCTTCACGAAAGTATACAAATAATATTTATGACAGGAATGTTTAGATGCAACTCAAAATTTAGAACACCTGTAATCTGAGATTTTGGGTTGAAACCAACGAAGATAGATTTTCAAAGTATTGCTCAAGATGACCTTTTAAATCCCAAATAACTAATATATTCGCCAAAGGAAAAAGCTCAGTGAAAGTAAGAGAATTTGTTAAAAAAATACTGAACTCTAACATAGGGTGACATTTATTAGGATTAGAGCTATTATAATGGTGAACCCAGAGCTGATGTAAAGGAATAGGTTTTTGTCAATATGAATAGAAAAAGAGAGGAAAGAAAGAAGCTTGGAAATGTGGAGCCACTTGAGCATTCGTACGAATATATTAAAGCATACCAATGAATTTTCTCTAGCTGAAGCACACTCATTTCCATAGCACTTACTGGAGATGATTACTTAACATTTTAGTTAATATACAATGTTAATTAGATAGACTGGCAGGAGAGACACGGCTCAACATCTTCTGCCTCTGCTCTCTCCTTTATTAAAGCAACTTTGGCCTCAGGACAGCAAAGGATTTTTCTACTTAACATTAGCATTATTAAGTATATTAAGCATCATCTCATCGAAGAGACTGTGAATTTTAAAGTGGTTTTTTATTAAGTTTTCTCAGCCTCCCCTTCAGTAGTGTAAGTTATTCCATTATATTCAGTACAACTTTGCTGGAGAGAGGAACATCCATCAGGTCAACATCCAACGTGCCAGAAAGATTCAGCCAGAAAAAGTTCTTTGATTTAGACATTTTGGCCCCCTGCTTTGAATTTTTTTCCTTTCTTTCCTTGCTTACAAATCTCTGTCTAAGCCATAAAATACTCCACTGATCCCCAGGCTTACACAAGTCTGCTGCTTTTGTAATTTCTACCAGCTGCAACCTCGGCAGCACTGCTGGATTGAATTAACCTGACAAAAGAGCCCTCTCCCTTCAGAAGAGGAGCTTTTATTCACTGAAGGAGACTCAGATATTAGGACAGGCCTGTGGATCAGGAAGGCCTAAGTTTGCTGGGTGATGTCCATATCCACAGAGAGTAAGGCACTTTATTTGCCAAGACCTGGAGTTTAAGCTCATGTACAACGTGGTCTAGAGGATCTGAGTAAAAAAGGATGACTCCACCAGGCTGGAACAGGCTTCTGTGTAGCCTAGCAGGGATCACTGAAATATGATATAGTTGACTGGGATTTCTCACTTTCAGAGTTCTGGAATAGCCCACAACACTTCCACAGAACTGTTGCAGGGACCCCCTGGATGTTGCTGCTCCATTTTCTGGATACACTCAGTTTTCTTTCTCGCTGAAGCAATATGGGAAAGCTAACTAGAATTTCCCAAGAATGCATTGATATAAGGTTCTTTAGTGCAGACATGGCTCTGCCACACAAGCATGGCTGTAACAGTACCATACAGATGAGGTCTGGCTGAGGGTTTGTCTGCTCCAGCCCCTGTCTGGGTAATTTTGATCAGTGAAGGCAATAAAACACATCAACAGGAGCAGACACGTAACAGTAAATGGGATATGACAGCATCTTTCCTCTCACTGCAGAGTTCCCTTGATTATGATCCCTCTGATCCTTTTCTCTCCCCTCTTGTCTAACAAAAATCTGCAGATGGAATGTTCAACGTGTTTATCACCAGCACTTCTAAACTCCAGCTCTCTGGAGCCACGGCTTATAAACGAAAAAATCCTGACTAACCCTCCAAATGCTGGCTGCAGGCTGCAGCCAGGGCCCCTCAGCAGTGAGGGTTCTGCCGGGAGGCAGCTGCCAATTCCCCCTGCAGAACTCCAGGCTCCAGCAGCAGCTGTCTGGTGCCAGGCTCCCCCTCTGCCTGCACAGCTCACGGCCCCTCCTGGAAAGGCTGGATGGAAACATCAGAAGCTTTGCAGCCCTTCAGGTGTGGTGTTTCCTACCTGTCCCTGTGCCCTGCTGTTCAGCTCCCTTGCTTTTGTCCTGCTTTAATCCTGGCTGGATGTGCTCAGAGCGAGGAGCTGGCTTCCCTTGCAAAAATGATTTTGTTATGCTCAAAAGGAAGCTTCCTTAGACTTCTCCCATCAATCAAGCTTCTTATTCCTGCTCCTGTCCCAACTCACCTTCATCTTCCTTTGCCAGCTGCGTGCCCAGTTTCACACAGGGACTGTGTGAAGTGTCTCAGCTGAGCTGGGAGTGAAAGAGGCTCAGGGTGGTGGAGAAAATCTGTCAGGGCAGGGCATTATGCCGCAGGGAAACCTCATCTGACCTCCAAGGGAGTCCCTTTAACACCAGGAGGGCCTGGCAGGATTTATAATTATATAAATTTATGATCCAGTTTCTTCCATAAGTTAACATTGGATCTTTGCCTATGGATAACACATGCATTTATAAAGACATAGAAAATTGAAAAGGAGCTGTTTGAGAGCAGTAATACAAGGAAATGCTTAGGAAAACAAAAAAAAAAGAGATTTTTTAAAAAAAATTATTTTCACGAGTGATTTGGTGGGGTTTTTTGATTGTATTAGAAGTTTTGAGAGAAAAACGTTTTAAAAACTCATCTCCCAAAGTCATTCCCAATGATCAGAGAAAAGCAGAAAGTTTACCAAGAATAAAATGACTACTGATAGCTTAATTTAACACTGTCACATCCCACTATCCAGGCTTTCCTTGCCAGGGCTCATTCATTTCCCAGCACAGCCAGCACAACCAGCACAGACTTGACAAGCAGGGGTGAATAAACACAGAATTTATAAGCTGACACCATCTAAGGCAGCCTTGAAATCCTTTTCCTGCCTGAGCAGCAGCTGTGCTGCTCCTTTGCTGAGGCAGACGTGGCCACAGGCTCTCTGTGCTGGCCCCAGTGCTGTGTCTCCACCGTGCTGGGTGTGGAATGTCAGCACAGCAGGTCCTCCCCACCACGGGCTTTTCCATTTCCAGCTCAGCTGGCTCCCCAGAATAATTATGTGCTTGAAGTGGATTACAGGATTTCTATAGTGGGACTGCCAGCGGTAAATGCAAAAATCTGTGGGCACCTACTTGCCTCATAAATGAGAAATGTCAGCTGTTTCTTGCCCTGCTCTGAGAGATGGGGACAGTTACATGGCAAAAATCAGAGGAAAACCATGTTGCTTTGCTTTGCTTTAACTCTGTTTTGTCTTTTTTCCTGTTAAATTTCTTTCTTTAAGATTAAAACTGGAATTAATTTAACCTGTAAGGGATATTTCCATTTTCATCCTTCGCAGAAGCTGTTGTCTACACCAGACCTAAATTCACAACAAATACCTGTCCCTCTGAAATCCCATTTTCCAATAATAATCTGCTCATTTAAAATGATTTTGCTGTTTTATTCACTGCCTCAGGTCTTTCTGCCCCGTGTCAAAGGAGTGCTGGGAAAGGACTCCATGAGGATACCAAGATCTAAACAGGATCTCACAGCCCAATGAGAAATGCATCACAATCCCAGAGATCTCAGTGTTTTCTTGATCTCAGCATCTCACCTCTCCAGTCTGGATCTTTTCTGCAGCATCAGTGTGTTTGGATTTATCACCCTGCTGGAACAGCTGCTGTGGGCTCAGCTGAGTGCAGGCTGCTCCAGACTGGCACTCCATGGTCTGCACTGGGAACAGGTTAAAAATAAGGTGTTCAGGTCTGGATTCTAATTAGAAGCAATCTTCCTCCAGCAGCTGAAATCAAGGAGGAGAGGGAGCACTGAATTAACTGTAAAAAAGTGCTTTTTAATCCAGGTTTAAAAAGCTCTGCCTGCATTTTGGTTACTTCGTTTGACTTCAATTGAGGCATTTTATATTCTACAAGTTAAAAGTGTAGACTTCCGAGTCTAAAAGAAACTCAAAGCTTCTATCTGAGCACCATCTCAAGATCGAGTTCATGGCTAACAAAAACCCAGTGAAGCGCTAAGGTTTTGAGCTGGTTTGGAAAAAAAATGGGAAGAAAATCAAGGTGCTGATGGAGCTTTTCACAAGGCAAGAGCATAATCATGAAAAGCACACAGTCAAGACATAAAATCATTCCAGATATTGATGCCTAAAGAGGCCAACCTAGAAACAGAGACTGGACAGGAGGAAGGGAATAAAGGTGGATATTTATTTGAAAGGCCTTCAGAGGCACACCCTGGGCAGGCCAAAGGCTGCACCCAAGATGGATCCCGAGTCACGAGTTCTTCACACTTTTATAGCTTTGGTCCATTTGCATATCAGCATAATTTCACCAATTAAACACCAAGAAAACTATCAATATAGTGAGGAACTTACCCATTTTAGCAATTTATGCAGGGGTTTCCTAAAGTCAAAATGCACCATTTTCTCTTTGTCGTTTATTTCTCATGCAAAAGAAATCTTTTTGGTGTTCCATTTCCTGGACTTTGCTAACCTGTTCCCATTATCTTACACATACTGTGTTTCCAGCCTTTGCTGGAGGCTTCATAATCACTTTGAAATCTACCTTGGCAGGCAAAAGTGCTGTGGACTGAATTTTCTGGTTGAAAAATGTGCTGCATTTTGTGGAGAAGGCAAAGACACCACAAATCTGGGAGCAGCATCTTGCTCCACATGGCTCCATGAGATCAGGCCAGGCTGGATGGAGCCCTGAGCAACTTGGCCAGGAGGGTTGGAACGAAAGGATCTTCAAGGTCCCCTCCAACCCAAGACTTTGTATGATTCTGTGTTCCTATTACCTGCTTTTTGCCCCTGGCTGTGGGCCATTCCAGCAGTGGGCTGCCCACAGATTCCTGGGATATTCCCCTGATGTCTGCCAAGAAGAGATGGACACTTGGAAGCTCATTCCCACTTTCAGCTTTCCAACAGCTATTCCAGTGTGTTGTAAATTCTGTGATTAAAATTAATTTTTAAATGAATGCTGATACAAAACTTAACCAAAAAATACCTCAAGGGTATGGAAATGGCTGAAAAAAGGTCAGATTATGTTTTTTTGTTCCTGTTCTAAACAGAAACAGATGAAGAGAAGAGGTGTCTACTGAAAATTGCTTTATTACACTTGTCAGTGAAACTTTTTCGTGTTTCCAGAAGAACTCTAGTTTTGAAGTGTTCCAGTAAAGCACACAAAGGGAAGAGAAGTGATAGTCTTACTAACACGGGGCAGATTTCATTCCTGCTCAGCTTTTTCCCCACTTTCAGAATTGGGGTGCTTTTATTTCTTTGCCAGGTGAAACAGAACCAAAGCAGGAATGCCAATACATTTTCCAGACAACACAGGCTTTTGTTTTTCATTTGGTAAAAAAAAAAAAATCCCTGCTCCTTTCAGCACAGGGATGATTTTTAAGAAATTAGCTGCAGAGGAAAGCTGACAGGCAGCATTCCTCATCCATCACTGGACAGCACCACTGCTGGGAAGTAGCAAATTCCATACCCAGCTTGCCTGTCAGCCTTGAGGCCTTTACAGGACAGCTTATTTTTGTTTCGTTTTCCAAGATGTAAAGCAGAAACAAGGACTCTGAGAGCACCCTGGACCAGCTCATTGTCAGGCTGCATCTGCAGTGAGGCGATAGCATGGAGGAGAAAGCAAAGCCACATCTAATTGTGGGGAGAGCAATGGCCTGGCCAACTGCAGAGGCAGATAAAAATGTGAGCAGAGCAACCTTTCAAATCAGGAAATGGTTTTATTCAATGTTAATCAGCTGCCTCTATCAACTAAGAGAAAAATTCTGCACAATAGTGTTGTAAAATTCCAAATCCCAGCCTCGGTTTGTTCTCTGGTATCTGCAAACAGCCACAGGAGTTGGTTTTATTAGAGCAGTGTAGGGGATTCACAGATGAACAAATCTCTGCATGCAAATGAGTGTGGGTTTTGTTTTATTTATTTCATCTTTAGATGAACACCTCAGCTGTAAAAATTACATCTTCTAATAGTCGCTTAATTTTTGAAAGCATATAACAGCCACTACATAAAAATACTAAAAGCTATATTCTAATGATTAAGTGTAAAAAAGCAGAGGGGCATTTTTATGCATTTCTTTCTAAGTTGTATTTCTTCACCTTTTAATGAAAAAACTCTGCTTTTGGTGACTTTTCCTCCTAATTGCCACCTCTGCACACAGTATCATGGACGGCGCTAACATTTTCTTTTTTCACCTATTATTCATCAAAGATTCTGTAACAAGACCTCAGTTCACACTTTTGCTGCACAGGTCAGGACAAAAGCAAGCTTATCTTTGCATATATATTTGGGGTTTTCAAGGATGAAGTGCAGCAAGGACTTTTATCCTGTTATATCAAACACACAGCTGAGTGCTGAGACATTAACACGTGTTTGATAACACTCTGAGTTGCATGTTTGGATATAAGACTATTAATTTAAACAAAAAAATATCTCACTTTTGCACTGTATTAATTCAGACTTCAAATTAGATTTATTTGTACTTATTGGATGTACAGGAGGTGTGTGGTATTTTGTCTGTGTGCAGCAAGCAACCCTATGCTTACAACGGGAATAATGCTACATTGTCTAAAAAAAAATCATCACCAAGAACAAGCCCAAGTTGCCCAAGATAAATTAAATACTGCACATGATTGCTGAAAAAAATATGATATTGACCTGAAATGACACAGGAGTCTGCCTCAGCTTGGAGCTGTGGTACATTTTTCTGCAGGTGAAACCTTTGCTGGGTTTAATATTGCACTTGCTCGGAAAGTCTTGTCACCACTGCCTGCCTTCCTATCTATCTCGTAAATTATTGCTGATGTTAAGCACTTCTGCTTAATGAGTTCGGGTTAGAAATACAGACTGCACCCCATCGAGCCCACTGATAAACACTGAAATGTCAAGGAGAGTGTTCAGGGAGCGAGGGGGGAATGGAGTGAGGATGCTGTGATTAATCAGAAATTATTTACCTGGGCTGCCTGTCCCTACCTACCCTGGCTATTTCCTGACAACACCGATAAAGACTTGCTTGCTTTGTGAGCAGAGCAGTTCTCAGCTGCTCTCTCAGCTGCTCTCAGCTCACAGACCATACCTGGAGCTATATTGCTGTGCTTTAGGCTTGGAAATTTTCCTTTACAAGAGTACTTCAGCACATTTAATAGGTTAAATACTCTAAAGAGCATTTAAGGAAGCATTAAGAGAAATAAAACGAATGGCTGGGCTACATTTTAATGAATTTTCCAGAAGTCAGTGTCCAGCTGCCAAAATTAACATTATCTTTCCCCTCAGGTTTGTAAAGATTTCAGGGACGGTTTGTTCTTTCCTGGCCCAGATGTGTTTCACAGCTGCAGAGTGAACTGGTGCTGTAATTTGGGATGTCTGCTGTGCAAGGAGCTCAGCTGAGGGGACATCAAGGACCTCTTCCAGCCTTCAATTCCCTGGTGTGCCAAAGGTGAGGGATAGAACCCATCACCTGTGGTGGAAATAAAACCAGACAAAATAAATGCAGGCAGGATGTGTTGTTGAAAGTTGCACAGAGAAGATGAATCAAAAAAATTGCCAGGAAGAAGACAGAAAGATAAATTGGAAGATCCCTTAGAATCCCTTCTAGCTGGTTTTAAGTGATGTGTCACATTCCAAGATCACAACAGGAATCCCTGCTTCCCTCTGTGTGTTCCTCTCTGCACACCTGTCACTCACAGGCAGCAAATTGTGCATTGTTGATTAGAAGAGGACTTCTTGGAGATGCTGGTGGCCTTTCCCCTCCAAGATATGATGAGCTGCTACATGTCCAAAAATCAGCTTTCCTAAGCAGTATTCCTGACAAATAGTTAATGGAGGTAAGAAGTACAATTGCCTGCTGATTCACTTCCCAGCTGAAAAAAAGAATTGAGAGAAGGACCTACTAAAACAATAGAAAGTCAGGCTACTCCTGATACCAGGCCTAGTGGGGTTTTTTTCCTAGTTTATATATATTCTGTATGTTATCACAAGATTTTATACTGTTTTTCATCCAAGGGTTTCCCATACAGTATCAGGAGTCTGATGAAGAGCATTGGCCAGGCCCTAATTTCCTGTAATCTTAGGGTAGTTTTGGATTCCTACAAGTTAAAAGAAACTTGGTACTCCGAGCAGAGCTGTGAATAAGCTGAGCAATGCTATCTAAAGGTCAAAGCATTTTCTTAAATTTCCAATTAAAGCAAGCCAGAAGGAGAAAAAAGTCAAGTGCTCAAATCCTATATTGGTCATCATTTTTCAGCACCAGTGCAATGGATTTCTGATTAGAACATTGCACTAATTTCTTCTAACGCTATTTTAGTCCCTGACAGGCTGATCATTTATTAATATGATAATTGTTCAAAAGGCACTGACAAGGAACAAGAAAAATCAAGAAACATTAATCACACAGTCTATTTTTTAATGCACACTGAGTCACAGGCTGGTTCTTATCTAGGTCAATGGATAGGGGGAGTTGCCAGGCTTTAGTGGAGCCGGGGGTGTGAGGATGCAGGAGGGAGCAGGAGGAAGAGGAGGAAGTAGGAGGCTGCAGGAGGAAGAAGAAGGCTGCAGGAGGCAGCAGCAGGAAGAGGCAGCAGGAAGCAGGAGGAAGAAGGAGGAAGCAGAGGAAGCAGAAGGAAGCAGGAGGAAACAGGAAGAAGCAGAGGAAGCAGGAAGCAGCAGAAGGAAGCAGGAGAAAGCAGGAGGAAGCAGGAGGAAGAAGGAGGCAGGAGAAAGCAGGAGGAAGCAGAGGAAGCAGGAGGAAGAAGGAGGCAGGAGAAAGCAGGAGGAAGCAGAAGGAAGCAGGAGGAA
>VWZT01012171.1:124043-195527 GCA_013397055.1 Pachycephala philippinensis
AAAAAAAAAAAAAAAAGGGGGGGGGAAGGAAAAGAAAGAAAGAAAGCTTCTAGAAGTTCTCTGAGCAGCTTATCAGCTACCTAAATGAACTGTGCATTGAGCAAAACTTCCCCCAGCCTGCCTGTACTTGTCTGCCTTAAGCCCTCTAATAAGCAGTTAAATATTTTGCACCTCCTTTTCCCTTTCTGTCCCAGGTCCCTCCAGAATCTACTCAGACCTTTAGCATTAGGTTGCCGTGGATCATTTTAACAGTGTCTTTCCTGGTTTTCCCCACTATCTAAGTGTCATATTCTGCACCTACTGCTACAGAATGAGTTTTCTTTATTCCTGTGCATTGCCTGTCTCAGAGTGAAGAGCTGCCTGATTTCTGAGGTTTCTTTGAATTCTCTCCATCCTCTGTGTTTAATTTTCTCTGAAGTGTTCAACTGGCTGCCTTCAACTCTGCATCTCCAAGGACACCCAGCCCGGCCTAGGCCCAAAATGTGTAACCCAGCATCTTGAGAAGGGGGGCAAGCTGAGGGGAAATTCCATCATTAGCTAAAGTTTAATTGGTGAAATTGGGTTGAGATGCAAATGGCCCAAAGCTATAAAAGTGTGAAGAACTCGTGACTCGGGGTCCATCTTGGGTGCAGCCTTTGGCCTGCCCAGGGTGTGCCTCTGAAGGCCTTTCAAATAAATATCCACCTTTATTCCCTTACTCCTGTCCAGTCTCTGTTTCTAGGTTGGCCTCTTTAGGCATCACATATCCCGAAGTTTCAACACCATCTTTCAGAAATGCAGTTGGAAGCAAAGGATAACTGGTAAGGAAGGGAATGTTCTATTATTCCCACCAGAAATGGGCTTGCTGCTAAGTAAAACCTCATTTGGCTTTAATTCTTCAATGCCTCATTTTCTCCAGCTTTAAGCAGGATGCAGGAAAGGCAATAACTCGTGGTTCAGAAATAAATTGAGAAGGTTGACACTAACCCATATCACCACAGTGTGAAGTAGTGTGCCCAATTCTTAAACACAGAATTTTTCTTTCATGTATAATGATAATACTCAGCTCTTATGCTGTGTTTTCCACCAGCAGAGTTCAAAGTGATTTACGAAAAAGCAAATAACAACTGAGGCTAACCTGGTTAGTTTGCTTAAAGGAAAGAAGTTGACATTAAAATGTAACATTAAGATGTAAATTGGAATTAAGCCACTGAATTTCCACACTTTTCCAGGCTCCTAGAAGTTTTATCGGTGTGCCTAAGATTTGGAAGCTCAAGAACCAGCTTCCTGTGGCTAGAAAAGGCACTGCTAGCAGAGGAAACCATTTACGAGTGCACTTCTTACAAACAACTTTGGGAATTTGCTCCTCCATCCCTGAAATTTCTTCTCCCTCCGTGCCAGGGGCAGCACCCAGCCTGTTCATCCATCACTCCCTCCAGAGCCAGCAGCCTCTGCCACTGGAAGGGGAATTCTCTTACATCAGGGAGGTCAGACTCCTGAGAATCTCACCAGAATCTCTTCAATTCACTTCTTTTCCCCACTTACTTATGTTCCCTTTCTCTTTTTCTTTTAACCCACAGATGTAAATTTTCGTCTCTTTCTTGTGCAAAATAAGGGAAAGAAAAAAAGCAATTATTCTTGCTGTTGAACTATATTTTTCATTTCTATCAAGTATTCTGAGCTGAAGTCTGCAAGAAAGGCTTGGTATAAAGTGAATTTGCACGCAGTGACACAAAGCCCTCCTTGAAGGAGCAATTGTCATGCAGAAATCAATGGACTCATACCCAAGGTGCAGAGAAATTCAACTAGAATTTCTACACCTCTTCTTTTCAAAACTGAAGTAGGATCAGATGTGTTTTCCTGTGGTCTTTGGCTCATTGTCCCAAAATTTTCCTTTTGAAGCTTCTCTCTTACCGACATGTCTTTGGTATCATGGTTAAATGATCAGACTGTAAAGCTTTTACCCTCCCATGCATTTACATCCCTCCTTTCACTTGTAAAACACTTTTTGCCTTTTCAAGCAGCATATTTGAGGTGTTTCTGTCCACCCATTCCGGGAGTTACCAGCTGAGACATGAAAAAGCTAAAGAAAATATAATTTTGAAAAGCACAGAAACACAGAAGGGAAATCAGACCCTTCACAATAATGTTTTAATAAAAATTATGGATTTTGGCAGTAACCTCTGGAAATAGATTGCATCTCCATATTTGCTACTGTGCAGGCTAAACATACCTATTTATTAATTAATAACTGTTCTCTGAGAAGCCTCAGTGTCATTTTTTCTATGTACTTGCAGAAACTACCAAACTTGTTATTGAGTCCATGCACATCCTGAAGTATTACGAGACCATGATTACCCAATTTTCCTCCCATTTACTTTTAGTTTTATCCTAAGTGAATATTTTTAGGCTAATCAGTATCTGTTAAATCAAAGGAGCAATTCCCTCTCTCATCAGCTCGTGCAAGCCTTCCCTTTCAGCAGTTAACTCTGCTTATCAGAAAAACCACCTCTATTTAATATAAGTTCAGGAATGGTTGTCATTTGAGGACAGAATAGGCCAAGAAACTTTTTCTTAATGCATGCAGCCCTTAGCAACAAGAGCACGGAACGACCTCAAATCAAAATACATTCATTTCTTTTACTTTTTAGTTTTTCATCTATAAACCTCTGCAATTAAAGACGCTGCTGCTAGTAGCATGTTTAAATAATGCCTGAAATTCAGAGATTCAGAGATTTTAAGGATAGAGTGATCTATTTTTCATATACACAGGAGAAGATGCAGACCTATAACTATGAAAAAACAAGAAAAAAAATCTTTTGGCAGCTGATTTGCGAGGGCTTTGGGCATGGCTAAATTCCAGAAATGATGAAAAGTGTCAGAGCACTGGACTCCTGAGGGGCTGTTGACCACATCTAACCGAGGAATCAAACAGAGCTGTGTGACAGGGCGAGTTAGAGATCTGCATCTCCTGGTTCCTCCTCTCCACACCTGGGCATCTAAAGGTTTGTGCCAAAAAACCCACAGAAATTGAAGTACATTTGTCCTGTCCTGCAACTGTTCAGGCTTAAAAGGCTCCCTGCAAACCATTATGATATTTATGCACAACGAAATTATTCAAAGTTTCAGTATTAACTTGTCCCTCCTCTGCAGATGGCAATTTGTCACCCCCAGCTCCTCACGGTGCCATTAAGTTGGTGGCAGCTCTGACTGGAGAGATCATGAGATGAGCAATAGTGTTAGTCCTGTGATAAATCTCCAGGTTTTGTGCTGAGCTGGTGGAATTAATGCAACAAATTCCAAGTGGTGGATGTAAATGATCCGAGGAAACCCAGCCTGGGGTAATTGCCTGTAAATTTGCTGAGTGTTGCTGCCTGGGGAGAGTGTTTGCAGAGCACAGGGCAGCTGCAGGCTGGGGAGCTGGGGGCTGCAGCCACAGACCCCTGGCATGGCCTCAGGTGAGTCTCTTCACTCCTCTGGACCTCAATTTCAGTCTTCATCTGGTCAAATCAGTAAATTATTAACAAAAGGCCCCTCCCCAATCTAAATCAATGAAAGCCTTTCTTGTATTTGGTCTTCATTTCCATAAACGTTTTTAACAGCTGCTTCCCATTCCCTAGTTAGACTTGTACTCCATACACTTCTTTTAATATCAACCTATTTAATATTTACTTTTAAATTAATTTATTTAACTTGTTTAATATTGGGGGTTTTTTCCTTAGTCTGCTTAAAGACCAAGATAATGGCAGCATAAACAGAAGCACTTTCAGAGCAAAATCAAAATCTGAATGCTTTCCATTTTCCCTTTCATTAACCTCCTGTGATACAAAACTGCTGCTAAGCCACTTGCTGTGATTTACTGGTGGGACAGAAACGCACCCTTTTCCAAAGAGATTGTATCCAAGCTGGCAGGAGAAGGATCCAGCCAATATTCCTGTGTGCCTGAGGGTCTTTCAGTGTTAGGAAGTGTTTGCTGCAGGAATTTAACCCTGGCAGAAGGACCCTTCTCCCCCAGGAGCAGCACAGCCCCTGCAGGCTGGAGAAATCAGAGTGATACTCCCATTTCTGGACTTACTGAGGTGTTTGAGTAAACTCACAAGATCTTGTTTCATTTCAGATGTTTCATTCAGATGAATACAGCATTTATGCCACCAAGCTTAGCTTTGTGAGTAATCTTTTGTCCCTCTCACAGGTTTTAAATTTTTAATCAAATTACCTGATACAAAGCTACGGCTTACTTTGACAGAGGGAAAGGTTGATTCCAGTCTTTCAATACAAGCAAACATCAAATCTGTATTTGCAACACAAATCCCAAATCCATCCAGATACTCTGAGCCAGTCCAAATTTCATACCAGGAGTTTCAAGATTTGGCTGTTCTGCATCACTTCCTTCAAAATAAAACATGTGGGTGCAAGGCTTTGAGCTACCTTAGTCAGATCCTTTTTTAAAAAGTGGTTAAAAGTTTGAAAGCTCTGTATGACACAGGTTATCAGGATAAAACCATAGGAGACAAACTCTAGAAGCTGTTTAAAACAGTTTACATGCAATTACAGTAATTCACATCACACAACTGATGACAGGAATGACATAAATGTTTCTTAGGTAATGGATTTTTTAAAAAAAATTGCTATCTTTAACTATACAAGAACTACACCTCTCTTAGATAATGATGACAGAACAGAACAGTTTCAAATCTCTGAATGTACAAGACAGCAAAAGAATGAAAACCAAGATCTGAAATAAACAAGTTACTACATGAGACTAAAACCTGGACAAGTTTTTTTTAAAAAATAGCAAATTTCAAATAAACTATTAGAAATTATTCCTAATCAAAGACCTCTCCAATTGGAAAACTTTACAAAGGAGAAAATAAGGACTTTGCTCTGTTAGCGTGATGGACAAAGTTAAATATTTTAATACAGGCCTTTTACAAATTGTAAGAAATTAGAGATGAAAGACTGTTAAGTTCAAATTTGCAATAGTCTGAAAATTGAAGGTTCATCTGTTTGTTTTGTACTGGAGCTCCTCTCTGCAAGCCCAAAAGAGGTGAGGAGGATTTAAGTCTCTGTTTGAATACAAATGTGTCATTAGAAGCAAAATGATCCATTTAGAACATGTGGGCAGAGGGTTCCAGGGGCCTCAGTCATGCACTCACCAGAGCTCCAGGTGCTTTTTTCAAGCTGCCTTGTGAAACTGGCTTTCAGCACTTTGTCAGCTCCCTTTTCTGATTTTAAATATGTTCCTGCAGATTATTAAAGGTGTCTGTGTTTGTTTTGAGCTAAGCTCTGAGACATTCTTTGACTTGCTGGGCAAATCATCACAGCTCACTTGACTCCACTTGTATGGCCTCTGTTATGATGGTTCAGGGCTCTCCCTAAAACCATTTTCTCCATACAACCATTTCCTGATTTTATGATAATGTTCCTTAAGAATAACATCTCCTTATCGAGTGTATTTATTAAAGTATCAAGATCTTTATAATTAGCATTATTGGCAAGGGGAAAAGATTTCTTCTAATTAAGCCATAAAGCTAAGCTAATAAAACTAATCATCCTGTGTGCTTATGTAAAATTTTAATTTCATGTTCATCAGTGTTTAGTTCCCTTACAAAGTCCCCAGTGAACTAATAACCTTTTGTGTGTTCTTTCTTCTACAGAAGAAAGATACATCCTTCCTTCTTGGGGTTACTTGTAAATGCTCACACTGAAAGCCTGTATTTTCACATGGGCCATTGCTTTTTTGGGCTGTTTGGTGACAACTCTTTATTGAGCCCTTCTGGCTCTGAAAACATCAGCAAAACTTGCTTTAAAGGAACCTGCCAAGTGCTGAAGGATCAGACCTTCTGCCCCTGAACCCAACCCGCTTCCCAGTGATGTTTGTTCTCTCACTTCCTCGGCTGTGCCAGCACCTAGAGCCAAAATTGTGCACTTTATGCACAATTGTGCATTTTAATCAAGCTCAAAACAGCCTCAGGGCTTAAGCTGATTGAAATCAAAGGTTGCCTGGTGTCTGCTTGTCCCAAGGAGAGTCTCCAGGCTTCCCCTAGAGTCAAGGTCACCTCTCTGCCCTGACAGATGCTGTTCCTCCTCTAAAAAAAGACAACACAAACCGTGGAGGGAGCCTGATGAAAGGACAACTTGCCAGTTTAAAAACCATTGGGCTGTGCTTGTGGGCCTTAAGATTGCCCCCTCTAAATTTCATAATTACAAAGCAGAACAAACCCCCTGCATTTGCTTTCTTACCCAGCATTTTATATTTCAGTGAGCTAAAGCCACACATGGCAGAAGGGGATCCACAGCTGGCTGGATCAGGTGGGCAATAATCAGCAAAGATAACTTTTCTGTGGGGTCAATGCCTTCTTTTCCCACTTATTCCTCCTCAGAATCACTTGGCTGTGAAGTGCTGTCCTCACACAGGGAGCACATCCCCTTTGGTTTGGGATGGGAATGGGAATGTGCAGCAGGGCTGCTCTGCCAGAACAGAGCGGGGCTGTCAGCTCAGTGTGTGCAGTTCTTATATTTGAGTTGATGCTTCAGCAAGCACAGTCAATAACACATTTTTAGAGGGCTTGTAGATAATTAGATTAATGAGTTGACTCTCCTCAAACACACGATCTGCAGTAAGCCTTTCTGCTCATCTCTTTATTGACTGGCACAGTAATGATATCTATTGAACTTCGCTCAGCCATCAGGTAATACAAACATATTTTTGCCCTTGGAGGCAGTCAGAAAGGCCAGGCACGCTATCACTGCAGTACATATATTTTCTGAGACAATTAGCAACCTCAAGGTGCTGTTAATCAGGAGGAAATAGGGGCTAACTAGGTATTAAATTATCTCTTGCTACAGTAGAGTTCCCTGAGCTAAGATGACCATGTCAGAATTGTTTTGTAGGGATTCATCCAACTCTTTGTCTTTCTGTCGTAATGAGATGTCAGTCAATCCTCAGGGTAAAATCCTCGTCCCTCTGAAGAACCAGACAAGCAACAGAGTTAGAAATGGCAAGTGCCTTGTTCAAAGTATCTTATTCACCTCATCCCAACCCAGCAGCTGGAATTCAGGATTTTAGCATGGAAACCTCTCTCCGTGTCCTTTGGTGGTTCCTAATTAACATCTAGAAGCAGAAGCAAACCTCATTAACAAAAAAACCGTGAGCAGAAGATTGCAGAAGTAGCAGGATGGTGGTTAAAGCCTTGGAAGGATGGGAAAAAAGAGGAGGCAAATAACTCCATCTAAATGGAGCCAAAGAAGCCATGATATTTTCTTCGGCTTCACCAAACAAAGTGAATGGAAAAAATCTTACAACACTGGCTAAGCAAGTCCTTTCTGGGACCCTGCTATGATGAGAAATTAAAAAAGCCACACAGAAATGCAACTGGTCCAGAATTAGCCCCTACCAAGGCAATCAGCACCTGCAAGGCAAGGGGACACAGACTCCACAGACCAAGAACTACAAATGCAATAGGAAAACTAAAATTACTCAGTGAGGATATCTTAGCTGAACACATTGGGGAAACAGCATTAACACAGCAGAAGGAGAAATGAACGAACAAAGAAAGGCAGCAATTGACAATCCCCTGAGTGTTGAAGTCCAAGAATTTGACAAGAAAGGCAAAGCACAAACCCCCAAACAGAAAAACTGCAGCACAGTTGGCTACCAAAGGGGTTAATGACAACACTGACTTCTTCCACCAGCTTTTGCAAAGCTGCAAGGCAAAAAGCATCTGCTCTGATGTGCTGTAAAGCAGCAGAGAGGGCTAAGCTGTAGAGAGCAAGGCTGGGGCTGGGAGCACTTATTTCTGAGGAAACCAATAAAACAGAGGGACTGCTCTGCAATGAATGTGACAGATTTGATGAAAAGCAGAAAACTGTTCCTACAAGTGATTATCAGTTGGAGAAGAGCAGTGCCCTGTCTGGGTGATGTTTGGATGCTGGGGAATGTACCAGGGTGCCAGAGATGCCTCAGGCAACAGAAAGCAAACAGCCGGAGCACCGAGAGCGAGCTCTCACTGAAACTTGGGAAATAAACGCTTATTGAGGTTTTGTGAAATATGGTGGCTGCCATGGGGAGGAAAAGGGTTCATTAGAATCCTTAGAGTTCATTAGAAAATAAGGGGAATAAAACTCTCTCCCATGCAGAGAGTAAGGATGGATTCTGAGAGCAGGCAGAGATCAGAGCTGAAGGCATCTCTCTGGTCCCTGAACTCCCCTGCTCATAAAGAAAAAGAACCTAATCCTTTACTTACACACCCAGCTGGATCTGTTTACAAGGGACAGAGGAACACATTCTGCTGCCTACAAAGATAAAAATTCTGAGAGAGAATGAAAACATCTCGATGCTGCACACCACTGAGCTTATGGATGATATCCCTAAAAATAATTTTTAAAAAATATCAAATTCATAGTAGCTATTTTGAGCTACACTTGGCACCCCAGACACCCCAGAAAGCAACACGGCAAGTGGTGTAAGAACAGGCAGGAGACAAGCACTCCAATAATGTAAAGTTGGGAAGAGCAGCTTTGGAAAATGCCTGAGCTGTTAAGCTTCAGCAGTGATGGGAAATTTTCCTGACAGTTGTCAAAATGCTCTGAAGGCAGCACCGCAGCCTCTTATCACAGCTGATACCAGCCTCAGTGCCCCGGTGATAAGCTGGGTGCCTGTGCGAGGAGCTCGCTCTGCCTGACCCATATACACAGCAACAACATATGTGACTGTCACCTCTAATCCAGGCATCTGTCAGGGACATCCCCGGCAGCAGAGCTGCTCCAGCAGGGCTGGGAGGGTGAGCCCTGATGGAGACACGGGCTGAGGAACAGCTCTGTGCTCCAGGCACTGCCTGGGCTGCTCCAGGGAGGGTGAGCCCTGCAGGAAACATGGGCTGGGGCCGCAGCTCCATGTTCCAGGCACTGCCTGGGCTGCTCCAGGGAGGGTGAGCCCTGCAGGAAACAAGGGCTGAGGAGCAGCTCTGTGCTCCAGGCACTGCCTGGGCTGCGAGGGCACTGACAGAGCTGGTGCTGGGAGCTCTGAGAGCTGACAGAGGGAGCACAGAGCCACAGGATGGTTTGGGATGGAAGGGGCCTTAAAGCCCATCTCATTCCACCCCCTGCCATGGGCAGGGACACCTTCCACTGTCCCAGGGTGATCCAAGACCTGTCCAGCCTGATCTTGGACACTTACAGGGATCCAGGGGCAGCCACAGCTTCTCTGGGCACCCTGTGCCAGGGCCTCCCCACCCTCCCAGGGAAGAATTTCTTCCAAATATCCAGTTCAAACCTACTCAACACAGGACTGACCCAGGACACTTCAAAAACAGGCAGCTGTGCCCCTGAGTGGGAGCAGGAAAACTTATCCAAACTTGTCTGACTCCTACAGGAAGTTGCTTCTCCTGACACATGTACAGTGTATTAAGTGAGGTCACCTGCAGGCCCCAAGACAGCCACAGAAGATGCTAAATTGGGTTTTTCA
This sequence comes from Pachycephala philippinensis, assembly GCA_013397055.1. NCBI lineage: Eukaryota > Metazoa > Chordata > Aves > Passeriformes > Pachycephala > Pachycephala philippinensis. The sequence continues at coordinate 133,489 of VWZT01012171.1, forward strand.
CCCCGATCTGAGCCAAACTTCAGGAAGCAGGGACAGCTACAGTGCAGGCGTCACAGCCAAAGCAAGCAGAGTTTATCTCCTGACTGCAGTGTTGCTGATACAGAACAGCCAAACAAATGACATTAGCAAGGATTTGCAGGCACCAACCTTCTGTACTTCATGAATGCTGTATTTATGAAGGCTATTGATGTATTTTGCCTGAAGAGGAACATAAAGTGGACTGCACCTCCTGAAAGGATGGAGCCCTGAGACAGGTGAAAGGTGCCTGACATGGCCCAGAGGGATTTGTGCTGGGAAACAGCAATCAGTGACAACATGCACACTGCATTAATGAGTGTCTGATAATCAGCTTAAGAGACACCCAAAAGTTTAGCACATCTTCATTGCCACAGAGCTGGTGGGATGAGGACACATCCCACATTGAAAATGTGGTTTCTTACCCTATAAAACGCAGCTGACCTGTACCTCTGTAAAACAAGCCTTCCTCCAGGTTTCCCAGGTATAGTTTAAGCTGTTTTATAATTATTATTCATTATTTACCCAGATAATACTTGTTATCTTCCTAACAGCACCCTCCCACAAGGAAAACAGCCCAGAATAATGTTGTGTAGGGTATTACCCGTGTAAGGCTGAAGGTCTAAACCTAAATCTATCCGTGCCCATCACTGCCAGCCCTCATGTTCTATTCATGTGGAGGTTTTTCCTAATTCTCCAACAACCCCAGGCAGAAATATGATTGAAAGTACAAGTAGGAGTATAAATACATGGCAGAATATGCAAGTCTTTAGGCATCTGCTGTGTGTGCATTAAAAGCTCCTCGAAAAGGAAAAGAAAAAGCTCCTGCACAAAGATCCCTATCAGCAGAGGGAATGCTGATAACCACTGTCCCTGGGGGAGATGTTCCATCCTTCCCCAGAGCGTGCTGAGCTGCCAGAACAGGGCGTGAGTAACAATACTGGCAGGGGCTCAGGACACATCCTTACCAAAAAAGGCACAAATCCCTAATTTTGGGGGTTTAAGAATTTTGCTTAATCAGAAAATTGTGATAAGAACCATAATGATGCCAGATGCTGAGGTATATTTCTTAGTAACAAGTCTAAATTAATATAAATTTAGTAATTTGAATCAGTTTTGCTCCACCATTTGGAGATAGGCTCACTGACGTTATAGAAAAAAAGTTATTTAGAATGTTAATTCTTCAGTGCTGTTGGTAGATCTCACTTGGGAAGTCATAAATCCAAAGCCAAAAGCCACTTAATTTCTTTTTTCTGACTAAATTACTACATAAGATACATGCCTGTTTTCTTATGTACATTACCAGGTTAATATTGATGAATTATAGTGTAAAAGACCCACAAAAAAAATTCTCTCTCCTAGTAGATAAAAATAGGTAGGAAAAAGCACAAAAATTCTTCCTGATAGCTTTTGTAATAGATATTTGGAAAATTAAACATGTATTTCTCAGTCATTAAAAAATCTGTGGTGAGAAATCCAATGCCTAAATCCTAAAGACAGAGGCTGTCTCCTAGCTGAAGGTTTAATCATTGACTTACATAGATTAATGAATTTTAAACATGAAAAAATATAATTTTTTCTAGCCTGATTTCCCATCAACTTGAGATTTAATTAGAGCATATATTTTAGAAAGACACACAGACCTGATGTACAGTCTTCAAATAGTGATGATATTATTACTCATAATAATAATTAACAATGAGAAAATATTAGGAATACATCTCTTCACCTTATTTCCAGTTCAGTTATTTGGGTCAGACTTTCTACCAGCACTTCTTGGTCCAAGCTTGATTTTTAACTTTAGAGATGCTTCACCTTCAGTGTAATTTCAGATTGTAGGACCTTAAACCAGGTCCTACATATTAAGGATTAAATATTCGGGGTTAAATATTAACCCTGAACACGTTTTTAAATTTTTAATTCTTTTTTTGAAGCCTGTGTCCAGGAAGGTGTCTCTGTCACAGCTCTGAGGGAGGTGTAAAGGTGTGGTGTGCCCAATGTGTGCTACCCCTGGCAGGAAAGATTTTTGAAAGATTTTCCTGTCAGCACAAAACTGAGCTGAGCTACTGCTTAAGCTGCTCTGGAATGCAAGAGCTGCCCTATTACAGTGATTGCTCTGCCACTGGTCATTAAAATTCACCTGTAAATATAAATGTAGGCTACTTAGCCAACTTTCCAAGTAATTGGTGCATAGTCTTTCCTGGATGTTTCCAGACCTATCGCTCTGGGGACTTAATTTTAAGGATATAATCTGTGCTGGATAATTCATGACAAATTAATGTAGAGGAAATAGAAGCTGATTGTACATGAACTGTTGGTAAAAACTCCAGAGGTACAGAAGCACCACCCAGGAAGCCAAAATTTCCAGCTCCTGCCAAACCCCATTTGGGGGTGTTTGCTGCTCAGGAGGCAGAATCCTCTGGAGCACAGGATGTCTGAGCCCAGTCTGCCCCAGGGGTGCAGGCACTGCTGCTCCTCAGCTCTGTGTTCCTCAGGGTCTGCATTTTTGCAAACCCTTCCTTCTCCAGAGACATGATGCTTTATATTTTAGCTTTTATATGTTTCAAGTTCTGCATTCCCAGTGTGTAACTCTGCAGTGTCCTGCAGCCTGGGAGCTGCTGCTCTCTCATGCTGAGACAGACAGAACAAAGCCTCTCCAGGCTGCTCTCCAAGGACACCCAGCCCGGCCTAGGCCCAAAATGTGTAACCCAGCATCTTGAGAAGGGGGGCAAGCTGAGGGGAAATTCCATCATTAGCTAAAGTTTAATTGGTGAAATTGGGTTGAGATGCAAATGGAGCAAAGCTATAAAAGTGTGAAGAACTCGTGACTCGGGGTCCATCTTGGGTGCAGCCTTTGGCCTGCCCAGGGTGTGCCTCTGAAGGCCTTTCAAATAAATATCCACCTTTATTCCCTTACTCCTGTCTGGTCTCTGTTTCTAGGTTGGCCTCTTTAGGCATCAGACACAGCAATGATCTGTTTTCATAGCACATTCAGGATTTCACTGAACAGTAGAACTTATATAAGCAGGCTACAAAATACACTACCATGAAAATGTCTGTCTTTGAGCAATTAATTTTGTTTTTGTGAAGTAAAATTCTCTTTAAAACACTCTGTTCTGGTGGTCACGTGCTAAATACTGATGTCACCTGCAAGGGTTGACTGAAGAAATGGAATGTGATTGGTTCTATGAAACTTAATATACAAGTGAAAAATAAATTGGAGGTGCCTCTTTTCTAGTGCAGAGGTACTCACTCAGATAGTTCCATTCTGCACTGCCTTGGTTCCTGGTGTTGTATTTTATTTTCTCTTCATTTCAGGCTTTGCCAGGTATTTTACAGGTTCAGGGTCAGACCTCTTGCTGCAGTCACATTGTATAACACTGTTGTCCTTTACACATTGCTCTGATTTTAATTTTGGCCAACAGCTAGAGCGACAAAAAGAAGGCAGCTCCACCATATCCTAAATGGCCTGGAGCTGGGAGCCAGGGACTCATTACACTGCATCCATCCAGCCAGGGAGAGACAGATTCATTTGCAAATGAGCAACCCAAATTCAGACTGCATGGTTTGAGGGATGGAAAAAGTTTGCAGGATAATTTATTAGTGTCATTGTCTGCAGCTTTCCAGATGTTTTTGTCCTGGAGCATACACAGAGGAGAAGATCCCAAATACATCAATAAAATAGTTCAGAGATGTTTTTCTGCTAGGAGGCATGAAGCTGGAAAAATTAAAGGTATTCTTCCAGAAGAGATTTAAATTAATGAATGGCTTCAGATCAAGGCCAGAGGGAGGGAAAAATGTCACTGGAGTCCTTCCTGCTTGTGTCGAGGTAGAGCACGTAGGGAAATCATGGAGGCTTTCCCATGGGATGGGGGATGTTTCCCTGAATGCCCAGAGTATCCCAGGGAACACCCCTGTTTCTCAGTCACACACACCCCGTGGATAACACGCTGTCTCACAGGCTTCCAGTCACAGCAGGGGTTTGTTCAATAATGCTGTGGCTAATCCCACTGTCCCTGCTGTCCCTCAGCTGTGCCATGAGCAGACATTCCATGGAAACCCACCCAGGGGATGCCACCCCGGCAGAGACACTGGGAACCGCTTTTACAGATTGCTGACACTCGCATTATTTCATCTTTGTACACAAAGCCACGTTTTTAGGTATTTAAAAGGTAATTTGAAATGCTAAATGTAACAATTTAACTTAGCCTTACATTTAAAACCCTGCCTGTGGTACTGAAAAACCCAAGCAAGTGACCTCTGGAGTTCACTGTGATGTCCTGACAAATCATTTTCCTTCATTCCCAGGAAATGAATGTCCTGACTTGCTAAGTTGTGACACAATTAGTCACCATTAATTTGGACCAGATGAAATGCAGTAGGTCATTAGTGGTTGCTGGCACTGTGGAGGAAGTGATTCCAGTTATTCCCTGCTCAAGTCCAAGCTCCCTAGAAGGAGCATCTCTTTTCTAGTCCCAGGCTCAAGGTTTATAGTGCAGGGATTAGATCTTTTCCATACTCCATGGCTTCCCTCGCTCAAATAAAAATGAAATTATGTATCCAGAATAAATTTCTTATGCCCTGTCAGGTGAATGGTGTTTATTTCCATCTGTTTCAGTGTGCCCTTGCAGAGGGTATAACACTACCCCTCATTGAGGAACCCTCTGGGGCTCACCCCAGACCCTGCCCAGCTCAGGTTTTGGAAAAGATAAACTTTTGCCTTGAAAGATTGCAAAGATTGCCTGAATCCCCCTTCCCTACTTTGCAGTGAAAATCAGGAGATCAAAATGAAGGTGGTCAGTGCCTGCACAAAAGCAAAATGCACAGCTCAAAGCATCTCAGTCAGCTGCTGGCTCTGTTCCTCCAGCCCAATCCTCTGTTGTGATCCCATGCCAGTAAAATGAGGAGTGACCCTGAGGCTAGGCACGCTCAGGGAACAGGAGGCTCACAGCACACAGGCATCTGACAGTGAAAAACCCTCAGCTGTCCAATAAAATAATAAGGGGGAGAAAAACACAAACTCACAGTCCATGAACAAAACAATCCACAAACAAAGCAGGAGCATCCCCATGTTTCCTGTCCAGATTCTAACCAAGATTTTCACTTAACACAAAATGTAAGGAGGAGGAAAGAATAATAACTATGATCAATAATTAACCTACTTGATTTTAACTACGTGAAAGAAAACTTTATTTAGTACCTATCACTTAATAAAAATATTAATATTTCCAATTAGAACTAGGCATTAACACTTTATGGTTTTAAATATTCCAGGCATACTGACCATATAAATATAGGGCTCATAGAAGCTTCACAGCTTTCCAAGGGTGCAGGATAACTTGAATTGTTCTGGTGGCATTAAAAGTTCTTTAAGTTTACTACCCTTCATATTAATTTGCGTGTTCAAGCACTTACTAGCTTGACTTCCAAAAAAAGATGCACCAAAAGGCATCTGGAAGGGGCATTTCAAACATATTCTCCTGCACTGGAGGCAAAGCTGGATTATGGGGAACAGCTACAAAATTGAAAGGTGGGTGAATTATTTTGGGAGTTAATTGCTGTCAATGCCAGCAGGAACAAAGCCATTCTGAAGCTTCAGGAAAAGGGAGCAGAACTATTTACCCTTTAAAAATGTGACCAGGTGTTTAGTGTGGGAGGAGTTATTTCCACACTGTGCAAGAGGCTCCAGCAGGAAACACCAGAAACTGCAGCAGTACCTGTGGAAGGGAGGAGAGTCAGAGCAGTGCTATTCCAGGTTTTCCCTGTAGGGAAAGGGTTCTGTAATGCTCAGTGCAAATAAATTCTCTCTAAGCTGATGATTTTCATGCAAATGTTGTGTGAAATACTGCCACGCATCCAGCACGACACAAATATTTTCCTTAGAACACAGCATGTGAAGGAGGAAGGCATTTTCACTGGACTCAAAGTGAATTATTTAAACAAATAATTGAACAAAGAACAAACCAAAACCAGCTCCTGCCTATTGGAGTTCAGTGCCAGAAGAGAGAAAGGAAAGATGAGAGCTACTTTCATCCCTCAGGCCCTTTCATGTCCTTTGGATGGCATCAGGAATTAGTTAAAATCAGAGAAAATAACCCTCATAGGTAGTAAGAGGTGATTCAAGCCATGTTGAACCCAGATGAACATCCATCCCCCACATGCATTCACTCTACAGCAGGAAGGAGTGAAAGCCTGCACCAGACCTCGAGTATCAGTTTGAATAATTGATATTAAGATTTGTTGAAATGGAACAATTTGACTGACCCACTTCTGGACTTCAGGAGAGTTATCTCACGTAAGGAACTATTTTGAGTGTGTGATGACGTTTTCAGGAGCTCTATCATGCCTGCCAGCTCACCTTCCCACAGACAACTTCACAGAAAACAATGCACAGTATTAATGCCAGGATCCCCTCAACTTGATTTGGCCTCCGCTGATTTCAGCAGCAATCAAAGGAAGTTCTTTTTCCTGATCACCACATTAATTTTAGTATAAACTTTTCATTATCAGGTGTGTAGGCAGATATCTGTATTTGTCCCAATCAGAGTCAGGGATTCACTTGCAGCTGGAGGTTTAACACTTCCTCTAGAGCAGTCCAAGTACAATTGTCTGTTGGCTATAAAAGAGCCCATAAACCTCATTTAAGGGCCTGATGTTGAGTGAAACCTGGCTCAGACCCCACCTACAGGAGCCAGTTCCAGTTCCCTAGATAGAACCTGAACTGCTCAGCTGAAAGCAAAAAAGAAACCATAATTTACCTGAGATAGTGAGAGCCACTGCTTTGCAGGAGAATCTCACTTTCTCCAATAATCACCTCGGAGGATCACTGGTTAATAACAGAGAGCAATCACTGCACACTACAGATAGAGAGACCATTTTAAAAAGCCTCTCACCTAAAAGCTCAGCTTCTAGACTTTTTTCCTGTGTCACAGCCCTAGCTCACAAAAGTTGCTGGGGGCACTAATGCAAGGGTTTGGAAATGACCCAAAACATAAACACACAATTTAGCCTGAAGAGAAGCACGGTGTGTTTCCTGAAAGCACATCACTGGACCATAAAATACGAGTTGGGATGCTACACTGAGGGCAGGGATAGAAGGGAAAAGCGTCTGTGGATCTTTCTCTGCTTCCCTGAACGTTGTGTGATTAGCTGCCCCCTTTGAACCTAACCTTTATTCTTTTAACAAACCCAGAGAGTCAATTACACCTCTTGCCTCCCTTTGAAACTAAGTGAAAATTCACCAGGACAAGTGACAGAAAAGCTTTTAGTCTACTTCAGCTGACAACAAGATGTATTTTTGTCCCACTCTCTCTCAGCAAAGCCATTGAAATTCATGTCACGGGGTTGTTTTAGATCCTATTGCACCTGTTAGTTCTGGTGTTTAAACAAATTCTTCACGATACTGATGTACCTGGGTGAATTTCAGCAAAGGCAGGGCAGAGGAAAGCAAACTCTCAGCCCCCAGTACATGATTCATTTCCCCAGGTTTGGAGGGATTTGCAGATCATGTAAAATTCTGAACACTAATATTAATTATTGCACTGACTCTGGCTATTTAGTGCATTATCACAACCTAACGAGGCACTCCTTCTGTGATTTACCTTGTAAGCACCTTCCTTCAGAGCTGCATTTACTGCTTTATAAATGCTTCTTATTGCATAGCCATTACCAGTGCCATTAAACTCATTTAACCATGCTCTCACGACTGCAGTTTTACAGAGAGATTGCAGTAGAAGTAGTGTAACTTTTCCTCTTTATTTTTGCCAGGACAGCATTATGGCAAAACATGTATTTACTTGCATAACAGTTCTCTGTAACTCCTGAGAAATGACTGTAAGTATTAAATAAATACACATTCAGAAAACCAGCTGGCTTCTTCAGTATAATCCCTCCATAAAGGTAAGGATGGAAGAGATTAATGGTATTGATTGGTTATAAACCAGCACACCTTGAGTTAAAGGCTGCACGTCATTAATGGCAGAGAGGAGAACACAAACACTGGTTTGGAAAAAAAGCTGAAAACTTTCTTAGGTGATAATTCTGCTTCTCCCTGCAGCAGAAACCTCCTAAAAAGTAAAGGCCATAAAGAAAAAAGGTCAATATTTCTGCTCTCCCCTTTATCCATAGCACACAACCTGCTCCACAGTTTCTCTACATTAAACCCTGCTCTGCTTAAACTCCACAAATTCCCAGCTGGAATGCACTCACAACTGATTTATTTCCATTTACTTTGGGAAATCCCAAATACAGCAGAGGCTGTTCTCACCACTTCATGGAAAATGTAGATCCACTTACTGATAATGAATTCCTGTAGCACTCCTCCTGCACCATCCACCAACTCTCTGTGCCTCCCCTGGCAGCTCTTAGTCAAAAAACATTGATTCAGGAGCTGGGTTTTCCTGTGACAAGCCTCATTCCCCATTAGCCTGAACTGAATATTTAGATCAGCTGTGCTCACCCCTTTTGGGGTCAGTAGCACAGGAATTCCCTTTCAGTATTTAAGATGATGAGACTCCAGCTGATGCTGAAAATAAACTGGTCAAAAATTAAAATGGAACTATTTCCCACAGAAACAATTCACAGAAGAAGAGGAGTTGCAGTGGAATTCTAGGGGAGGTTATTCAGCCCAGGATGGAATTAGGAAAGGAGCAAATTAGGAAGGAACAATTCACCCACTCAAGAATAACCCTGTTACTCTGGGTATTTCTTGACATGAGAAGGTTGGAAGCCTCAAAAGAGCAAGGGTGGAAATTATTCTCCCACAGGCTGGCAAAAGTCTTTATGCACTGAGATGTAATGAGAGATTATGTTTGTTCCATTAACATATTCTTAAAATTATGCATTTTGCTAACACATGAAATTAAAAATGTTTCTCAATCCTTATGAAATGGAATTTCTGTTTCCCAGACAAGCCTCAGAAATATGATTTCTCTCCCTTTGCTTTGTGCAATGGTTTGTTTGAAGAAGCCAGCTCCAGCCTTTCCCACACTCACTGACACAGAGGATGTTTAAGGTGCTTTATCTTTGTTGAACAGTGCTGCAGATATGAATTCCATCACATTCACTCCCCAGACGAGTTTACACCTCTTAGATTAGAGTGACATTGTGACATTGCTGTAATGTTCTTTCCCCTCTCCTTTTTTACAGTGTTATATTGGTTTCAGCACGAGCCCACATCTGAAACTTCCATTGTGGCTTCAATCTATTGGACTGGAAATGAAGATGAAATGGGTTTTTGTATACACAAATGCTCTGAAATGCTGATAAGGGCTGATGTGAACAGAATACAGACCAATATAACAGAATTGTGTATTCAGCCTGCCTGGTAAAGGAGATTCTTTTTCAACAGTCTGTTAAGTAGCAATAAATGATTTGTAAATATCACCCTCAATAGAGTGGGGACTCCTTTCTCCTAATAACCTTCACACACCCACACAAAAAAAAAAAAAAATAAAAAGGAGGTTTTTGGCAATAATCTGACTCTTGGGAGCCTTCAGAGCCACCTACTCTCTGTGTCCAGCAAGGAGCACTGGGCAAGCCTGCTGGGACTAATAAATCAAACTTTCCCTCGCTTAGATCTCTTCCAGCAATTATGAGATGGGCTTGGATCTTAATTAGAAGCTCTTCTCTCTTAATCTGAATGGTGTCAGGACACTTTGAGAGTGATGCTAACCAGAGTGTTTTGAATTGTTGTCTCCAAAGTGTGACAGTGCCCTCACCAGCCCCTCACAGCACCTCCCAGAGCAGCTGTGAGTTTGCTCAACCTGTAACCTGGGAAATGGGAAGACCACAAATCTGCTTTTGCTTCAGCTGTGAATCAGGGGGAGAACTCACTTGAATTGAGAGTGGAAGTGCATTTGGAAACCTCCCTTTACTTCTTACCTTTTCTCACTGCAATGCTAAGAATTGTAAAAGCCTTAAAACTCTTAAAAATGCCCTTTTGGCTGAAGAGTGAGAAGTTCTGTGTATTGGACAATGGCAACCAGAGTCCTCCTGTTGGAGCTTGTCTGGATTCAGCTGGGCAATTCTGCAATGACATCTGGTCCTTTTTAGAGCTGGATTCTGTGTTGTGGGTGAATGTTGCTTATATGTAAGTGCATTAACTAGACTTGGAAAGTCTAACTAAGATGAAACAGAGGGACACAGACACCATCCAGGAGAAGGTGTGTGCATGGCACCATCAGTTCTCTTCCCCTCTCACCACCAGGAGAGAGGCTGCTCTGGAGATGGAAAGAACCAGGGACCCAAAGGAGCTCAGAGGACACAGTGGTGGGCGCGGGTGTAATTAAAAAGCACAATTACATCCGTGAACAAGAGGCCAAATTAAAGCAAGCCGTAGAGAATCACTGGAATAAAAACCAGAGCCCCCTTGTGCCCAGCCCCATCTACTCTTAGAAATAAACTTGTTTCAAACCATGTTAAAATCCAGTAGCTTGACAGAATAATGCCTGGCTGCTGCAAAGCTGCCAGTGGAATTAAGAGCTTTTTTGGCAAACTAACAAAGAGACTCAGTGCAAAGGTTCAAGGTTTATGGAGCTGCTTCAATCGTGTTTCATGCTTGACTTTGTGCAGTCCTGAACTGGCTGAATGCATCACTGTGTTGTTTTTACCAAGTCAAAGCACTGAGCGAGGCTTTTCTATTTCACACCCCATTCACACCTTGCTACACAGACTGCATAATGTGGGTTATCCCAAACGCCTCTTGCTTTTCCCTTTGGAAAGTTTTTTTTGTTTTTCAGAAAATAATAATGGGCAGATCTTCACTTCTGTAACTTCAGCGTACATCTGTTGCAGCTCAGATGTTTTTATTACAGTTATCTGGGTTCAAACAAGGTTGTAAATTGGCCTGAACAGCCTGAATGCTGATTTTTTTTTTTGGTTATTTCTTCAAGTTTAAGCAAAAATCCTGCAGCATATGCAAAAAGAATCTCAGTTCAATTCAGCGCATCAGGAGTTACCCACCCAGTCTTGTTATTTTAATTTTATACACGTTGAGCAAATTTTAATTTAATGGCAAAATGATAATGTTTTTTCTCTGTTCAGAGCAAGTTCCTGAGCTTACTCTAAGGGAATAATTTGCACACCTGTAGAACAGGAGTTGTCTATAAAATAAACTGAATTAAACTGGGTGCATCCTAGTGGAAACTTCTAATTTACTTTTAGCCTCTTAGGACAGCAACGTAGGCATTCTGTTATCAGACAAGTATGGAGTGTACTCCTGGATAGCAGATAAGACTATATATCTTATAAAAATGGGTAAGAGTAATAAGAAATATGTTTTCAAATAATGCCTGTGGGTGTTACTCCTGACTGTCCAACAACACGGTCCTGCTCAGCAATTTTTAAGAAAAAATTTTAAAACTTAAGACTGTGAGCAAAACTGTGAAGACTTTACTCCACCTGTGAAATATGTGATGTGCTCAGTGATCCAGAGCAGTTCTCCCAAAGTCATCAGAATTTTGGTACCACAAAAAAAATATGGCTTTTTCAATAGAGTTGGGGTTTTTTTCCCCCCAGTCCATAGCAAAGTATTTTTTGCCATGGACAGAAAGAAGGAAAATGAGGTTCTGTTTTCACATGAAATAGAAATAATTTGTTCTATGCACAGGGGAAAAAATAGAGAGCCAAATCAGAAAAAGCAGCAAAATCTGAATGAATCAGCACAAATGCTCTGTTCCTAACCTGATGAGATTTGCATTCACCGTGGGGACATTTTGCTGGTTCCCAGTCTCATGGTTTCAGGATGTCCCTGCTGTGTTTGATTTGATATTGTTCTCCTGTAGTCTAACCACATTTGTTATTAAATACGGCACTCCCAGTGTTATTTGAGAAATGGAATGGGACCAGGAAAGGGACCTGTTCAGTTTAGCTGGGTAACAAGTACAAAATTTCATCCTCGCAGACTTGCACTGTACCTTTGCCTGGAGGAAAGCTGAAGATCATTATTTTGGTTAAAGGAGGGAGGCTGTTCCATTTTAATGGCATCAGTAATGATTGTTTATCAATAATACAGTTGCTTCAGGGTTTGTTTTTTTTTTTGGTTTTTTTTTTTGATGCTCTACATGGTTTATTAACGAAAATAACTTGCTAAATTATATTCTTCTCAAAAAAAATGATAACACGCAGATGTACAAACCCACATTCATGTGTTGTTTTATTGGTGCATTACAACATTACATTTCCTTCACATTGAGAAAGCATGAGATTAAAATACATTGATCCACAAAAATGCCTTCCCTACGCTGACTTCGCACTGGTGATTGTGGCACCTACAGATCCCTCTGTAAGTTTCATTCCATTAAGTCTTTCATAATTTTAATTACATTTTAATCAAGCCTTTTACATTGTCTGCTTTATGACTTTCGATTTAATTATTCCCATTAAAATGTGTTATTCTTTACTGCTTTTCCGAGTTCACCAATTACTCTCAATTTCAGTTTTTATGCTGTATTACGCTTCATGTTCCAACCCTTTAACAGCCACTGCTCACTCGAGGGCTGTATGAGCTTTCCCCATCCCAAAGAAGACAGCTTGTTTGTATCAAAAGCCATTAAAATACTGGGAATGTGTACAGCACAGTTAGGAGGCCCCACTCCATTTTGAGAATAAGCCAGATCTATATAAAAACATGCAAAATGCTCTATGCATCAGTATTAAACTTCTAATTTTGATTGAAGATTTATTCTTTTTTTTTTTAACATTTGCATATAACCTGGAAGACTAGGGTTCCTGCTGAAAGAAAGAGCTAATGGCTGAGCCTTACCCTGACTCTAGGGCTTTCTGTAATCCTCCCACATGAAGTAATAGAAAACTATATTTGTTACAGAATTCTGGTGGATGGTTTAAAAACTCTGCGGGAAGATTAAACCTCCATTAAACTCTGTGGATTTCTAGAATAAGATCTCGATCCCACCAGAGGAGTGTTCTGTCAAATCCAGTGCAAATGCCAGATAATTTTGCTTTGCTGATGCTGGTATTGTGCATTACTGTATGTTCACCAGGAAAACCACAGCTAAGTTCAAACACCTCTGTTGCAGAGCTCAGAATTCTGTAACTGCCAGTGAAACATCCTCCCTCTGACACAGCTAAACTGGGACCAGCTTTGCAAGGCCTGATTTCTACAGAACCCCCCGGGCTCACGCCTGTTACATTCTGTTCCTTGATGTCATTTCCTATTTATAGCCATTTTCAAATACCATATAAGTCTATACACAGCAAGGTTGCATCCTCTTGTACACAGTTACTAGGTTTATTTTTAATGGGATCCTAATTTACTCGCTTTTTATAAAAGTTCAAGTGTTGCCAATCAGGAAGCAGCTCTTCTCAAAAGAAATCTACAAAGCTTAGCTTTGAGGAAAGTAAATGACAAGCCTTACATAAAGACATTGAGCTGTTTGAATCACAAAATGTCTACAAGGCCAATGCATATTCCAACAGGAACACAGAAATTATAATCATGGCAGCAGTCTCCTCCAGTCTGAAGCACCGTAATCGTGGTCGTTGATCAACGTTATCTTGATTGCTCCAAGAAATGTTCAACTGCCAGGGTGTGGTCTGGAATATTTTGCCTGCATTTTCACAGGAAACCTAAGGAGGAAAAAACCTGGAATCTGACATTCTGCCATCCAAAGGTACATCATTTCACAGGAATGTGACGTATACTGCATAGTGCATACATAACAAACAGAATCCTACTGGTAATAAATTAGCTAAAGTCACACTTAGCGACCTTCTCCATACCAACAGTGGTTTGATTCAGGTGAGTTCCAATTCAGGTACCCAGCCCACCCTGGCAAACACCATGCCCAAGAGCGTGGTGAGCTGAAAATGTGGGGTGGGATTAGTGGAAAACTGTCTCCAGCCTTCCCCTAGATGTGTTACAGTGCTGGAAACCACCACAAGAATTCATGGTTGTGCGCCCAAAGTCACAAATGAGAATCTTTGCATTTCCTTAGATCACCAATGCTGCAGTGAGTCACTACACAAGAATGAACATGGCACACCGAGATCCACAGAAAACTTTGTGTTTCTTTATCCTCCCAGTTTCAGGGGTTTTTAAACATTTGTTTGAAACACTCCAGCTTGTTAAATGCAATGGGTGTTCTTTTCTTTCGATTTGTTTTGACGGTAAATACTGAAAGAGCTCTCAGAAACTGCTGATGATGTAATACCAAGTTTCTAATCATCCTGTGAACATAATATGTTGTTCTAAGTTGATAATTTTAACAGCATGGAATTTCTTGAACAAGAGAATCATCCTGTGGAACTACTAATGTATGAGGCTTGGCTCTTACAAGCACTTCACCATCCACACCTTTTGCCTGTTTAGTCATTAGTAGCTCAGTATGACCTTGGCAAAACTTGACAATTAATACAAAGTTCCACCAGCATGTGGAAGTTTTTGTTAATGTCAGAAGGCAACAAGATAAACACAAGGATGATGCCTTAAATTATCAAATTACAGATGCTGAACACCTGATGAAAAGTGCTCCATGTACTCAGCACCCATCGAAATCAATGAGTGCTGAAGATGACCAGAACTTGGTAAAAGATACTCAGTACTTCAGAAAATCTGTTTCCAGATCTATTATATCCTCAACCACATCTCAAAATTACTCTCTTAACCATTCTCCACATGGGATTGTTTTTAATAATGTTCTTTCCCCTTCCCTCAAGCAGTTCTACCTGTTTGCAGTAGACTGAAAACAGGTAATTCAGCAAGTTAATATGAACTGAAAATTTAACTTTAAAAGTATGATGGTATCATGGCATTAAAAATAAAATATTTAACTCCCCTTTATAAAAAGGAAAGAAACAAAAGAAAAGAATGTACAGTAAGAACCACTGCTAAGAGACTGGTTTGGAGGAAATGTGAGAAGACTAAAAGTTCATTCTGCACATTTCTCAAAGTCATACGGGACCTTCAGTTATTCCCTCCAGAGGCAGCCCAGTAGCATTGTCTGCTGTGGGTCTCTCTTCTTTCTTCACTGAGTTCTGATCCAGCATGCTGACGTAAGATTTGTGGCAGGCTGTATTCCCCAAAGGAGGGTAGTGCTGTCTGTAGCAAATATAAGCAAAAATGAGGCCAATGATCCCTCCAACGAAAGCATCTGGAGGAAAAAAGCAACAAAAGCAGAAGCACGTTACCAGGGAAAGGGCAGCCTGGAGTGACAACTGCAAATAAAAGACATTTGGTTGGTGGGAAAGTGTTTCCCACAGAAAATGTCAATTTTGAATTTTCCTGAAGAATGTGGAGCCAAATACCACAATCACAGGGGATACATAAAATCATTCCTTTGCTGGGGACATCTGCAGCATTTTGAGCACCCAAAATGCATGTGGTTGGCCATGTTTTGGGAGATGAACCAGAAGCACATTACCAGGGAAAGGGCAGCCTGGAGTGACAACTGCAAATAAAAGACATTTGGTTGGTGGGAAAGTGTTTCCCACAGAAAATGTCAATTTTGAATTTTCCTGAAGAATGTGGAGCCAAATACCACAATCACAGGGGATACATAAAATCATTCCTTTGCTGGGGACATCTGCAGCATTTTGAGCACCCAAAATGCATGTGGTTGGCCATGTTTTGGGAGATGAACACTGGGAATAGAATGGCCTCCACGGGATATCAAACACTCCTGGTGTTCCAGATCACAGCTGACCATTTGTGGGGAGGTAACCCATGGATCTTCTCCCACTCACAAAAGCAGACTGCCAAGAACACTTTCAAGCTGGATGAATTCTTACCAAAAGCACCTGAAAGGTCAAAGACTAAGCACGCCTGCTAACTGATTTAACACTTTTGGAGTATCTTTCTTTGATGTTTTTTACTATCCCATACTCCTACCAGAAAAAAAAGATAAAACAAGGCTATTGGATGAGGTATTTTCAGCTCTCACATGGGCAATTTTAAGTTTTCTATGGAGCACTAAGAGGATTCCTTCTGTTTCTAGTTCTGTCTCTTACTAAAATACTCCCCTGCTCTTGTGTTTCATTTGCAGTCAACAAGAGAAAAATTCCACTGAAAATACACGCTCTTTGAAAGCCTCAGATTTACATGAAGAATAATGAAGTGAGGCAAAAGGCACTGGTTAAAATATGACCTGACAACACATTTTATTTTAACAAGACTTACTCAGCACCACATCATCTGTGTATAACAGTGTCTCCATTCCTTCAATTACAAAGAAACCACAGTGTAATAAAAATGGTGAATCATTGAGTTTACTGGCAAAGAAGGGTAAATCAATACAAATTAATTTTGTCTAAAGTCCTTAAATACAGATTAAATGCCTTACTCGGCCAGTTTGATATATATTAGAAAAAAGGGGCTGTGGTTCAATTTTCAATGGGTAACAGATAGTTTGTAATCATCAGAGGAGTGAGAGTCCTTTCATCAGGAATGGCTAGGGCAAGAAAACCTGAAAAATTTAATACTGAGGTAGATAAATCTAAGAAATGTGATTTTAAGTCACAGTTGAGGAACAGGACTACATGGAATGACCTAGAAGATGCCTTCTAATCCTATGTTCTCTCCCTTCGCACAAAAGCACATAATGACTCTATCACAAATTAATGTAACAGGGGCTCAAAGAAGAATTTAGAAGGAGATTGTGTGCAGACAGTATTTGCAAGCAGACAGAAGCTTATTCTACCCACACTGGAAGCTGACTGATTTCATCGGCCTGTTCCTATCAAACTATAATGGTATTAAAGGTACTGAGGGCAAGAATTTCACTGTACAGCATCAATCCACTTGTAAAAAACCTAGTTATTGTGACAAGATTAATTTTCTATAATCCCGTGTTGGGTGCAATTCTCAGATTACTCTACTTTAACTGTGGTTGACTGAATGTTGTCCCAGCTGCTTTTTTATTTTGCTTAACAACCAGGTCAAGCCTATGATTACTATTTTTAATTATGGAGAAACACCAGATTTTTGCCAGTCCTCTATAGGTTCCCTGGTATTTTAAGACTTGCTGAAAACTTGCCCAGGTAATTTTTTTCAAAACCTTTACACAAATTATGCAGCTCTGGGCCTCAGCTTGGGCACCACAGTAGCACAAATTCCCTGCATGATTTATGCCAAAGATTTCTAGCTTACTGACCTTAACTGGGGGTAATAAGCAAAAACTCAGGCAGCTATTTTAATTCCTGTTTTTGAATAAAGCAATTCTGTCTTTTGTTTGATTTCATGGTAGAAATAACTTTCCTCTTTTTTTCTTTTTTTTTTCCTTTGTCCATAAAGAAAAAAGAACGTTCTTTCAGTGTTTAACTTTACTTTTTTCCATATAAAATTTTCCCTTATTCCATGAGTAAATTAACATTTTCAGAATTATAGGACTATACAGGGACACAGGAACTTAAAAGCAGTTGACACATTCAGGAATTCAGGATTCACAGTGAAATATCCTAATATTCACCAAAACCAATACTAAGGCCTCGAATATTACTCTCTCCAGCCAAATTGAAGGGAGCTCATAAAGTTCTCAAAATATTAATGTTCTGAGTACACTCAGTGGATTTTTAACACAGGGATACTCCACTCCATCTTTCACCTGCACTATGCTGGGTCTTGGACTCAAACTGATGGTCCTTTTTCATTTCCCACAGCACAGTTAAGGCTCCATCACAAAGCCACTATAAATCATTTACCACAATTAGCTGGCTCTGCTGAGCAGGAAAGCCAGGGCCTGAGGTTCTGTGCTGTGTACAGAGTGAGAAAGTCCCTCCCTTGGGAGCACAGTTCTCTCAGAGAAAAGCAGAGGTCACCTGCAGGATAACGTCTGTTCTTGGGCAGAGATGAGTTTGCAGCTCCATCTCCTTAAAATTCAAAGGCAGAAGAGGAGCAGCTGCGATGAACCGAGGCTCAGCCCCCTGGGTGCAGTTCTCCTCCGCCGTGAATAAAACACACACCATCAGAACCTGTCTCGCAGCACACGCTCCAGTCCATAAATAATTCCTGCTCCTGGCAGGAGATAGTACACACTGCAAACACGTGTTCCAAACTCGAGAGTAAACCTTGACTCTCCACGTTTTTTTCACACTCCTCCTTTTCTCTTTAACAGAGAGCTCAAGCCAGCCAAGTGTCAAGTGTTTTCTGTCCCTCCTGCCAGCCCGGCGAGGCAGCACCTCGTGCTCAGCAGTTTCGTGCTGGAGGCTCTCTCCAGCTCCAGCCTCACTGAGAAAAGCAGAGTAATGAATCCTGAAACCAGACAAGGCTCTGCTGGAAACCAGGGGACTCCTTAGAGAACATGTCAAGGCTAATGGCTGGTGATTAAACAGCTGCAGGAGAACAGCAGGAGCACAACAGAGGAAGAGAAAGCGTGGCTCTGGTGTGCTGGCTGCAGGGTGAGAGGGGGACACAGCTCTGCAGCACTTAAGTGAAGCTATGTAAAGGAACCAACAGGATGCTGTGACTTTGTACTGGGATTTGGGGCCAGGGTTTGGTAGCAGAGGGAGCTGAAGGAGTGGCTTCTGTGAGAACCTGCCAGAAGATTCTCCATGTCCAACAGAGCCAATGCCAGCTGGCTTCAGGATGGACCTGTCACTGGCCAAGGCTGAGCCCAGCAGGGATGTGGGAGCACATCTGGGATGACAGATTTTAAAAATGGGGAAAAAAATCTGAACAACTGCAGTGGCAGCTGGAGAGAGGAGTGAGAATATGTGAAACAGCCCTGCTGATGGCACGCAGGTCAGTGAGGAAGGAGGGGCAGGAGGTGCTCCAGGCACCGTGACACCAACTGCTGAATTACCTTTCCCTCAGCTTATCTCGACTCATGAACTTTTCACTGCACTCTATCTCACCCATCCAGCTGAGGAGGGGAGTGACAGACCTGGTGTCCAGCCAGGGTCAACCCATCACAGTGCTGGAACACAGGAAACAGCATGTAACCAGAATGAACCAGGTAATTGAAAGGAGCTGTGAGGACCTTGAGGGGAGTTCAATTTGCAAAGCCAGCAGTACTGCACCAGCCATGCCACAGAAAGCCAAGGTGACCTACATAACAGCATCAGAAATTCCATGCATGGTATTTCTTACAGGAATACAGGGACAAATAGGAAAAAAGTAATTACAGGCTGGTTTACTGAGCAGAAGACATGAGTAAAGTAAGGAAGATGCAAAGGTGGTCAAGAGGGTCAAGAAATGGCAAAAGAAATGATTGATGGCAGGGTTTTCTGAACTGTAACTCAGCAATCTGTGTAACTAATAAATAACATGGCCTTCTACATCAGTTACACCTCACACCTGAATTCTAAAGGACTCTGAGACCACAGTGACAGACACAGCTGATCTGACTGGTGTTGCACTCCAAAAGTGCCTGCTGTGAGGCAGGAGGATGCTGTGGCAGAGACCTGAAGCTCTGAAGGTCAGTGCTAGCTAACTCAACCTTGCTAGGAAACCTCAGCATCAATCTAGGAGCAAGGAAAATCTATAGCACACCAAAGTGGTTTAGCTCACATGATGTAATGAAACAGATCAAATAAATACATGGCTAATTTTAAAAATAAGTAGGGAAATAAAAGGTACTTCCATGTCCCACCTTGCCAGTGATGTTTGTAGTCACACATCCGTGACAGGGCAATCATCATGGCACAGTAGAGTGGCAGAATTGCTGCACAGAGCCTCCAGCTCTTTCCACGGCCATTCTCTGTGAAGCAATGCAGCTTCCCAGCCAGGTAGAAGGTGGTGAAGCCCAGGCCTGAAAATGCAACTGAAAAAGCAAAACACATCACTACAGTAAATTGCCATTAGCACTGGTTTGGTTGGTTGGCTGGGTTTTTTTATTAAAGCAGTCATGGTCATACAAACTTTTAAAAAATCACATTTTTGGGGAGGTGAACGGGAAAGGACATTCTCCCACAAGATCCATGACATACATATATTCTCCACAGCAGTGGTGTTACCTATGGAGCAATGCAAGCAACCAGGCAAGGGAGAAGCAAATTGATTCTAATATATGTACTCAGCTTTCACATAATCTGACATGTCTGCAAACACTGTGTTGCCTCTAGACATTCACCTATCCCACAGAAATTTAATTGCTTTTCCTTCAGCAACTTACATTTTTCCTCTGGGGGAGACATCAGACACTAAATTAAACCTTTAAGCAAATTTTTAACTTGAGTCACAAAAGATTTTTCATGTTTCATCCTTCAGCACATCTTTCCTGATTTTAGACCTATTCTAAAAAGTTAAGGTTCAAAGCAGAACAGGATTCAGACAGTTTGCACTGTAATTGAATTACATTTAAATGAGATTTTTAGGTTCCATTACCCAGTTTCTATAGAACATGAACAACTGGCAGTGACGAGAGAACTCAGGCACCAAGTTTATTCACTGAACTTCTTTTCTGCTGTAGCTCTTCACCTTCCAGAGAGACTCTGGACAAGGGCAGGACTTGTTTGCATCATTTCATCTTCCAGCTGAGTAAATGGAGTGATCAAAACTAAATCTGTCTTGGATACGTAAAATCAAATGCAATCCTGAAGCAAAAACTTTCAAATAATTCCACTCCAAAAATATGTTTGTCTTCATATTTCTATTTTTCATCTCAGGTTATTATTTTTCAGGTGAACTGAAACCTGAAGACAGTATTCCCAGGCAGAAGAATCAATTGCTGTGTGGTTTCATTTTCAGGCAATCCACAATGCCCAGCAATTTAGAGAGCTTAGAGGAACATTGCCCAAATTACAAAGTAGGTGTTCAGTTCACACAGAGTGATATTCAGGATTACTACCATTTACCAGGCAATTTTACCAGCAATTGTCAGTGTGGTGCACAGCAGCAGCAGATTTAGCTACAAGGGCTTTAGAGACAATCTGGTACTATTTTAAAAATTTGTGGGGTTCTTTTCAGAGTCTGCCACATTTCCAGAAGGAGGTGCTCATGGAAGTTCAGCAGGATCCATATTTGCACTAAACACAAAGGCAGATCTTGCATTAGGTGGTTGATGCGTTCCTCTAAACAAAAAGGCAGAAAGAAGAGACTCATAAACACTCCTCTAGGGGAACCCACACCTAATAAAAGAGGGAAAAGTAATATATAATACTCTAGCTTGTGGCTGTGGAGCTAACGCTGTGCAGAGAAGCATTGCACTGCAGAATTTCAGACTGACTTCCCTCACCCTGGAGCGTGCACATCCAGAAAGAGCTGCTTGACCCAACAGTCCCAGTGCACGCAGAGTCAGCAGCAAAAACCACGGAATTAACAGAAAAATGCTCTGGGGTGTGGGATATCCATCATAAAAGTAACTGCAGAACTCAAGACAACTCAATTGCTGCGCACTCCATGTGGGCAACTTTGCTTGATGGCTCTATTTTGAAGATGTCAGTCAAGAACATTACGAAAAACAATTCACTCCTCAAGAGTCCTGGGCCTAAAGGTGATATTTGTACTGAAGAATTGGTCCATCAGTAGAATATATTTGAGCACTTTTTCCTGCACCAGCTGGAGTCAATATATCACTGCATCACAAAGGAAATGCAAATACACACTTGCCCTGAAGGGTTACAGCCTGCCTACTGTCCTAGGAAAAATTATTAAGACAGATCCCAAAGATTCAGCAAAGCATCACAAAAACACTTTTAAGCTGCCTTCTTCCAGAAAATAAATCACATTCTCTTTATATAAAGAAGAGAAAAGCAACATAAAATACCAACCAGCCCTTTTTGGAGACGCTGATGTAAATGAAAAGAAGAAAATCAGTCTGATTTAGCTCAAAACAATGTTAACGCAAGAAACATGTTTATACAAATTCCAGACACAAATATTTAATTGATTTTAAATGTTGTAAGAGGAGAAAGGAATGAGGAAATGAGATATTTTTAACAACTGGTGTAGCTAACTCAAATCAGAGTCCTGATGCCACAAGTTGCTGAACTCAGGAAAAAGTCTTCTGAGACAAGCCCCAGGTTCTGTCATTGTTAAAATGCTTTAAAATGCATTATCATTATGGGAATAAACAAAACCACATTAGACTCAATTGTTCGGTTTGTTTCTGTGACATTCTTTTAAAAACCAGGGAGTTCACAGAAGAAATAAGGAGGATGACAGCATCTGGTGACACCACAGATCCCATCCTGATGCCTGACTCCCTCCAGACAGGGGATTTAGGTGAGTTGAAAAACCTGTCTGTGCAGGCCAAACCAATTACCAAGCTGAAATGCATAAGGTGAGAAACTGCAAACAAGAATCTGATCCAAAGCACCCCAAATAAATTATTCATTAAAAAATGTAATTGCTTTTGTGAGCGTTTTCTGAAATTTAAACTACCCCAGGAGGACCTTCAGCTTCTAAAGTTTTAATGGATGTTTTGCTAAGCACACAATAAATGCCTTTTTTTACATTAAGCAGTTCTTGAACTGAAGAGAAACCCCACAACTTACTTAAGTGACATCAAATTACAAAACTGCAGAACAACCATTGGAATGGCCTTTGGAAGGATCAGAGAAAATGATCCATCTCTTTGTCTGCACTGCTTTATTCTTGCAGTGATTACTGTATTATTTCCCAAATGCAAACACAGACTATTCATCTCTGGAATTGCTCAGCAGCCTACTGAGGAATTCCAGCAGCTAGGGCTACTGCCGAATGTTTTCAGTTTCACACTGTTCAAAGACTGAAATATTTATCTTTCTTGAAAGAAAGAAGTATGATACCAAAGGAGTGCATAAATTTTAATGCTGAAATTCGATTCAAAGAGCATTTTATAGAAGTACAATTCCCAAAGAACGTTGTGAGCTTATTATCACAAAATATTTTTATTTTTTTTCCAAGTGGGACAGCCAATCACCTTCATTTTGGCTTGGCTTTATTAATTTCTTTCCACAGAGAAAGACAGTTCAGCAGAAGCAACATGAAAAGCACATCACAAAATACAAATGTATGCAGGAACTTGGGGAATAAAAAAGAGATTTTGGAGACAGAGACATGCTAGAACAAAAACAGACTTATATTATCTGAAAAGCAAGAGTATTAGTCATTAGATTGTTTTTGCACCACTGTCACAGTGAATTCTTAAGAACCTTTTCGGGTTTTTTTGGTGACATGCTCTTTTATGTACCTTTCCAGATACCTCATCTCACCTGAAATACCTAAAGAGGCCTCAGGATGCATTTCACTGCCACCAAAAAATGAGAACTAAGTTTTCATTTGTCCAGTTCACGATGTCTTTTACAAAAAGTCCTAAAAGTGAACCTGTTTCACAGCCTACTTTTCCATTTCTGTGGATAGAAACCTTGAACAAATTTCCGTTCTCTGAGAACACAGTAAAGGGAAGATTAAACCAGCTCAGATCCTGGAATTACTTTTAAGAATTTCTCTTTTTAAACACAGCATCTAGGCACAAGCTTTAGATCACTGCCTCTCCAGCTCTAATACAAATTACGGCCATGTGGGCATTTATGAGATATCTAGCAACAAATCATCTCTACCAAGAGCAATTTTTTCTTTTCCAGTTCAACACTGGAAGATACCAAGTCCCATCCACTGGGATCAGGGTAACTTCTTGTTTCCTGCTTTGGCATGCACGTGACATCATCCTGGAAAAGGATCACATCCTGCACAACCACTTGTCAATCCATCCACCATCCAAGGGTTTGCATCACTCATTCAGGGATGTGCACGTAATTTAAAACTTGCTTGAAGGAAATTGGCATACAGGCATACAGATTAGCATATGAAATACAGTTAGAAGACAGGCTGAAGAGTATGGATGGAAAGCTCCATGGATGGAAATTTTTTACAGTGGAGGTTCAGAATGCTTCTGTCAAGCCCATGGTCAGCAGTGTCAAGGAGTTTACTGGATTATACCAGTTTTAGTACTGCAAATAATCCCCCTAAACCCTTCAAAAAAGAAACCAGGGAAACCCCAGGACTGTGCCCAGCCCGAGCAGGAATAGATCTCTGCTTCTCTTTTCATGGTATGAGACACAGCAGGAATAGGAAAATGTTCTTTATTTCTGCAACACTGCAAAATGCAAAGCAATGAAACCTGATCTATCCACCATCTGCAAGGGGAACTCATCACTGGGGTTTTATGTAGAGAAGCAGAGTTTGGACAGGGGGAAGGCAAATGACTTTGAGCCTTTTTCAACCGCACTTTCAAAGTGAACCAGGGCCCCAAGGAGAAAGTGGCTGCACAGCAACATTGTGCTGTCACTGAATTCAGTGGGCTCCAAACTTGCCAAAAACTCTCTTTGAGAGACTTTTAAACAACTCTCTTGAGAAAAACAGCGACTGGAAAGTCGGGCATCTTCATTTCCAACTCAGTCTAGAATGAAGTTTGCTATCTGAAGAGAGCAAAACCAGAGTTGCTCTCCGTTCTGGAGTACGCAGAAGATTTGGGATTAATACCTTTAATCGTGCAAAGAAAACGGAGAAAATACAATTTTAAAAAGTGCTAAATAATTGAGGTGTTCAGCATGGAGAAGAGAAGGCTCCAGGGCAACCTGGGATAGTGGAAGGTGTCCCTGCCCATGGCAGGGGATGAAACTGGATGATCTCTAAGGTGCCTTCAACCCAAATTCTCCAGTGATCCTACATCCTACAGTGTAAAACAAGTGCATAGAACCTGTTGGCCAGGTAGGATAAATCCCAGTGAGGAACCACTGTTTCACACTGCCAGGATTCATGTATTAAAACCCCCCCCCCTTTTTTTTTTTTTTTTTTTTTTTTTTTTTTAATTCAGGAAAAAAGGAAAGCCTCTTGGAGGCCTATCTGAGACATAAACGTAACCTGAACCTCAAACAGACTTGAAAGAGTTGATTTATTATTAAGGCTGGAAAACTAAACTTTAAGGAGTTCATTTCATGAGCCCCTCATGAATTCCAACAGCCCTTGTTGTTGAGTACTCACAGGTAATTATGTCAGAGAAGAGGTAGAAGCATTAAACATAACCATTCCTGAGTACACTTGAAGTTTGAATTAAGAAGCCAATAAACCCCACAGGACTTTTTTTTCCCTTGCATATCTAAAAAATCCATTTCGTATTTCCCTGGATTCTTTTATAAAAGGATGAAATATTTCAGTGAGACAGTGCCATACAGCTGTTAATTAAGAGATTTATCTTGAAAATAGGGGAGTAGCAGCAATTACTGCCAAAAACCTGTGGCTTGTAGCTCGTTTGTTACTTAAAATGTTCATTTTCAACTGAAGGAAATATGATTATCCTCCATGAAATTGCTAGCTAAAGATAATTAACAGTTCAAATTTAGATACCCAACTATAATTACAAGTACTGAGGTAATATTTTATAAAAATTATCACAGGATAGCAAACATTTCTATTGAAATTCAATAATTTCTTCACTCTGGAGCACATAAATCACTTTAATTTTTCAAATAAATGGATGTCTTTTAACATGCAAAAATATTTTCATTCTTACAACTGACTAATTTTAATTATTTAGTGGAAAAGGGGAGGAGGAGCTACATGTCCTTTCACTCTAATGACATAATATTTCCCAGCCACCTTCTTTCTTTGTAGTGGCACAGCAAGAAACACCACAAATGCTACGTTCATTTAATTAGTGCTTCATCAGGCAACTCTGGTGTGAGCATAAATTATATAATCAGCTTTAATATCATCGGAGAAGGCAACTCCTGGGGGATAACACAACAGTAATGCTTTATACAGTGACAAACACTGAGTGTGATGCCTAAAGAGGCCAACCTAGAAACAGAGACCAGACAGGAGTAAGGGAATAAAGGTGGATATTTATTTGAAAGGCCTTCAGAGGCACACCCTGGGCAGGCCAAAGGCTGCACCCAAGATGGACCCCGAGTCACGAGTTCTTCACACTTTTATAGCTTTGCTCCATTTGCATCTCAGCCCAATTTCACCAATTAAACTTTAGCTAATGATGGAATTTCCCCTCAGCTTGCCCCCCTTCTCAAGATGCTGGGTTACACATTTTGGGCCTAGGCCGGGCTGGGTGTCCTTGGAGAGCAGCCTGGAGAGGCTTTGTTCTGTCTGTCTCAGCATGAGAGAGCAGCAGCTCCCAGGCTGCAGGACACTGCAGAGTTACACACTGGGAATACAGGATTTCAAACATATAAATGCTAAAATGTAAGGCATCAAGTGGAATAGTCAATTGTCAAGAGATAGAGACAATGAAATATGAACAACCAGCCAGTCACCAGCAAAGCTGCTGGGCTGCTCTCAGAGCTGTTGTGGACTCTTTACCTGGCTGAGAAGACAATTCACACCCAGTCTGCTGTCACAGAATTTATAACTGGTTCAGAGAAGCAAAAAACCCAAGAGATTTCTCTCTTCTTCTCCCAAAACCAAGGCAGGGACTAGACAGAAACCTAATTTAGGAGGAATCCTGGCAATGCTTTCTGCCCAAACAAGCAGAGTTCAGCTGGGAGGAGTGGGACATGACCAAGTAAATGCAGACACTGCTCTGAATCAGTTATCAGGACTATAATTGTCAGAGGTAAATTCACATTTCCAAGGAATACCATAGAACAATACATAGAATCAAGGCCAGATCTATGAATATTCACATCCAGATTATTCTACTGCTCATCATATACAACTCACACCCATCACCTGCCCTGCTGCAAGAGGCATTCTCTGCATACAGTGATATCTTTCATTGAGATTCCAGCCTCCTTGCCATATTAAACAATACCAGAAAGTGATATCATATCCTATTGTTTGATGGCATAAATATCTTTAAACCATTACCTATTGACTTTTTTTTATATACATCAACTAGCGGTTCAATTTTTTTAGACATGATCCTCCTGTGTCCATCCACACAAACTTATTGATTTCAAGCAGATAACGAAGGAAGACAGAGCAGGGAACATGGAGAATAGAACAGAAAATAGCAGAATATTTCAGTTGGAAGGGACCAACAATTGTCATCTAGTCCAACTGCCTGACCACTGCAGGGCTGACCAAAAGTTGAAGCAAATTATTAAGGGCAGTGTCCAAATGCCTCTTAAACAGTGACAGGCTTGGGAAACACTGCCCACCTCTCTGGGAAGCCTCTTCCAGTGTTTGACCCCCTCTTGGTAAAGACATTCTTCTAATATTGAGTCTGAACCTCCCCTGGCACAGCTTTGAATCATTCCCATGTGTCCTGTCACTGAAACCCAGGGTGAAGAGATCAGCAAAGACAGGCTAATAAAATGGAGAATAAAACAGCTTATCATATGGTAGAGAATTTCTTGCACGACTGAGCAAGTGATGCTTTAAATATTTGGTGATATTTAAATATTTTTAAATAAGATTTAACACGACTCAACAGTCATACTAAATCATATTTAGTCCCAAGTGTCTGCAGAAATGCTATGATAGCACAAACATCTGGTCAATCATTCTGATTTCTATTTTCTGATTAATTCCCTCTGTAAAATCATCCAGAGATTTCTTCCTTCTCCCCACCTCCCCTGTGAGTGATTTTTTAAAAATTCTTCCCATGCTATTTCATCCACAAATCCAACTTGCATTGCCTTCCAGCATGATCAGAAACTCCCAAAATAATCATTCTCCAAAAGTTTCTAGTTACTTAAACAAAATGTAGGCACCAGACTGGGAGACTCCTATAAGCACTGTCTTAGCTCAGGTTGAAACAAAGGAAAACTGAAAAGTCTCGAGAGAAAACCACCAGACAAATCAGTCAGTTTCAACTAAGCAGTATTAGTTTTAAAAATATTTTGCATAAATATTTGTCAGGTAGGTTTTGTCTCAGAAAACATTGATGTCATTATTTGCTCAGTCTTCTGCAGAGGGGAAAAAAAAATTACTACTCACTTACCTGCAATTGCTCGTGCTTCCTCTGTAGAACTGACAGCATTAGCAAAATCCAAATGAGGGTTTCTGCAGGTGCTTTTTTTCCCTTTCTGGCATAAATAATACACTTGATTTCCTGCATTTATCTCATAGCTTTTATCTCAAGAGCCTTCTAATATCCCCTTGCTTTCAAGAGACCTAAATTAATGTTTTCAGAAAATGTTATGACTGAGATTTCTGCCCTTTGATAAATCAGTCAGCCACCTCTAAAGGGAGGTGCCTGGCATTTTAAGTTCATCATTCAGTTTCAAGGGTTTTCTTGAGTCATTTTTCTTTTGCTTATAGCAGAATTGTAGTTGGTACTCCTGATTTTAATGAAATAACTCTGGATTGACTCAGAGTTATTTGCATTAGAAGAACATGATCTCGTGTGAGTCAGGTCTATCCCTTGTGCTGCTCAAAGGGGTTTTGAGCGTGCAAGTAGGATTTGGAGACTGAGCACAACTAATTCTTTCAGAGTGGAAAAGACCCACCCCAACTTACAAAGGTGAGCGCTCTGCAGAGTTTTAAAGTCCTCAGGGAAACAGAATGGTTGGGTTTACTTCCAAGTAGCTCTAATATAGGTAGGACACCCTCACACATATTCTGATTTAGTCTTACCATGGGCTGGAAGACCACACCATGGGCTGCAACAGCAGCTCAAGGAATCTCAACATTTCCCAGTACAATTGTGAGATTTCTTCCTTAAAGATGGTCAGAAAGTGATGTGCCAGCCTCCTCTGAGCTGACAGCCTTCCATTTTCAAACCAGACTTGTGCTTTCTGACCCATTTCACTCCAGAGAAGAGCTGTCACTGCAGTTCACAGATGGAAATTGATCTTTAGATCTCTGGTGTGACTCAAAGTCCTTTTAACTGCAAAGGGCAGGCAGAAGAGCAATGGTCTTTACTTCAGATACAGCTGAGGTCTACAGCATCACGACAAGGTCTTCTGCAGGCTGTGAAACCAAGCACTTACCTTAACCTTAGCTTACAAATTTTGCTTAAAAAGCTGAAGTTGGGCAAGAGGAAAGGAAGGATTAGACTGAAAAGTAATTAGGCTCCTGCCCTGCACAGATGAAAGCAAACTGAGCACATATAATAACCAAGAAACAGCAGTAGCTGCTGGGAAAACTGGTTTATTGGAGCTAAGATGAGAGATTTACTTACACCTCCCTTTTCTTAACTTCATCTTTTAACATATTTCCATTTTGTCTGAGGTAAGTGTAAACTAGATCTCAAAAGGCAAAGAAAATAATTTTCTTCTTCACTTCCAAAGGGCCATTATTTTCTCAAACATATCAAGACACCCTCATTCATCAAGGAGGTAATTAAAAATGTATGACAACACAAGTCACTGTTATTGTCCCCACAGCCTCTGAGTGCATTCTTCATTTCAGATTTCTGATTAAATTCTCTGATTTCTTCAGCGATATGCAACAGTAATCTCTACAAACTTCTTTCAGCCAATATAATAAAAAGAAGAGAAACAAAAACACCCACACAAGAAATGAAAGCTCTCGCACAGCTCTGTTAACATTCATTCTGTAAAAATAAAATTGAGATTCTACCACAAAATACTTTCTTCAAAAATCTATTTGTTCCTTGCAAAAATGGATCTCTAGACTCAATAAAGATTTTTGTAAAAAAAAAAAATCAATGACACAATTTAGCCGAAAGTCAACTTTTCAAATGAATTTAAGTAACTAAATTACAGCTACAAAAATAAAAATCACGAGTGTTTTATTTATTTTGCTGCTGATACAGCAATTTTGTACAGGAAATGTTAATTTTTAATTGATTTTACTTCCATAAATCCATCCAATCCAAGATTGTCAAGATCATCAAAAAAAGATGAAATTGTAAGTTCAATTATCTTTGCAACCACCATGTTAAATTGATTAATTTTTAGTGAGTTTGGCTTCCAGTCAGATGAAGGGATCTTTCTCTCAGGGGTCAGTAGCCAGCAGGAATCTCCTGAAATCCAACACAGGGAAAAGCAAATTCCTGTACTGGGGGAAGTACATCCCAACTCTGCTGGGTGGTAGCCAGTAAAAGGTGAAGAGAATTGGCACCAATTGAAGCACAGGAAATTGCATTTAAATACAAGAAACAAAATTTTCATTGAGAGTTTGGTAAGGCACTGAACCAGGTTATCCTGTGAGATAGGTTGGGGAGTCTTCATATTAAATCAAAACTCAACTGGAAATTGTCCTCTGGTATCTCCTCTCACTGACCCTGCTTTGAGTAGTGGCTGAAACTGCACAATTTCCAGAGGCACCTTTATCCTAGAACTTCTGTGAATCAGACTCTAAGCTGATACAAACCAGACTAGCAAGTGGATATTCATTTTTTCACAGCAGACACATCAGTTTCAAGATGTTCGTGTGGTTATTCATGGGCTCAATCTCCCCCTGACCACCAACGCTCAGCAAAGCTCCAAGGAGCTTAAATTAACCTCTCACCATGCCACTATTGTTCCTTCAGCACAAAGGTACCAAAACCAGTTTCATGAAACTTCCTCTAATCGAATTCCTTAGCTGAAAAACATAGCTTCAATAGTTCTGGCCAATTCCGAAATAACACATTTAAAAATAATCCCTAAATAAAACTGAAGCCAAAACTGGCAACTGCAATCTGCTTGCAAATGTTTTTAGCAGAATAAGAGCCTAAAGGGAGTTATATCATGAAGAATTAATCACTTCCCCTAAGAAAGCAAACAGGGTCAAGAATCTGGCATTAAATTCACACAGGATTTTTGGTGTTTCTAAATAAATTGTGTTGTGTTACTGTTATTTACCCATACTTGCTCGTACAAGGGCTCCATTACTACAATCACAGCAGCATATGGGATATCTCCCTGGCTAGGATGTTTTTCTTTCAAGCTAAACAGTCCATTCTGCTGAACAATATTTGAAGCAAGCCTGTATTGCTGATTTGCTATTTACTGTTCTGATAACAACATATGGTCATAAACATTTAAGATGTAACCACGTCGTGGTTTTGGCAATGCCAAGACTCATTCATTAAACTATATTAATACAAACACAGTGTACTTTGGCAGGACTTTTTTTGCTTGCTGTTGGTGTCCTGTCCTCATTTATACAGGTGAAATCTGGGTCAAAGATTCAGTTACAACATGATGGACCAGGTATTTATTCCTTTGATTTAGAGCTCTGTATCCAAAACTTGGTATCACCAACTTGGAAAGATGATCAGGATTCATATTTTAAGCCAGAATTCATTTCAGACAGCAACTGGGAGAAGACTTGGACAAAACCCAACTCATAAAATTTGGTAGAACCAGTTTATATTTGTGCCATTACCAGGACATAAAGTGAGAAGAGAATTTGCCTCTTTAGTTCCCTGCTCCCTACAGCCACCTGACTGGGGATGTGGCAACATCACAGGTAATTTACTCCTCATATTCTTCTGCTCTCCTCTGAGAACTCTTTAGAGGTCCCACTGCAACAATTTTAAGCTGCAACTCACGAACCCTACATGCGTCCAGAAATGGGAGCTCTCATATGGAAAACATGCTCAGTATTCCTGTCACCTTAATTAAACATGTTCTTGACATATGGTCCTCTGCTTACAAGCAGAATCAGTCTTCCCTGTGCATGAAAAAACCCTGGTGGCTTCTAGGCTGAACATGTTCCCTGAAAAAATTTAGATATATTCTCCAAACAAAGATATTTACCCAAATATAGCAATCATAACCAATTACAGCTAATTGCCATTTAAGACTAACATAGGATCTAAAAAGCTGACATTCTCCCTCGTGACTCCACGATAATAATACAAATTCTAAATTCTGTCACCAAAATAAACTCAGACTTCCCTGTCCACACAAATACCAGACAATCAAATGCTCACTGCTTGTAGCCTGCATAAAGAGTGGCACATTGTGAAATCTTCCTTGAGCTGGCAAATGCTTAAAGCTACTCAAAGTAACAAAGAACTGTTAATTAAATGAACCTTACTGATTTCTTTTCCATTTCTAATTACTGAATATCTGGCCTACCTGGAATTGCTCCACTGGATATAAACCTGGAATTACAAGCATTTATTTCCCATGCACATTGATTTTTAGATAAATAACACTCCAGGACTCGTAAGTTCATATTTTGTTTGTAGAGAGATCTTGCCAGCCTGACACAAATGTCAAAATGACATCAGACGTGAGATAAAAAGGAAGAAATCAATTACAAACAGCTGTCTATCCATCCCATTAGTATAATGTGTGCCTGCAGATTCAGTGATCTTTTCAGGTCCCAGTTGTGCACGTGGCTCATGCATTTAACTGTTCTGTGTTCATTCACCTTAATTTTCCTCTTGCATGTGTTGCATTCAGTTAAATGCTCTTTATCCATACATCACATTTTTCATCAATTGGTGTGCTGGGTAATCATTACCAATAAAAGGTTCCTACTGATTTCTGCACAATTTGTTCTGTTTGTTTCACAGAATGCACTCAATCATTCTGTCTGTACGTCCATCCATTTGGTTGTTCATTTTTGATCTGCTGCAGCTGTTTCCATCTCCTTGCAAGAAGAAAAACGTAGATCTGGAGGGGAGGGGATGCCAGGAGATCTCTCCAAGGCAGGCTGCCCAAAGGCTCTCTGCAAGAAAACTCTTCAGAAGGCACACGGGAAGGACACAGGCGGGAAAAAATGCTGCATTTATGATCTTCATAAACATCACTCTTTTGATGAAGTATGGGCATAGAGAAGCTGCTTGGTATTGTCACAGGTGGTGGCTTTAAAGTAGCATAAAATTGCCAATGGATTATAAAACCATGGAAATACTAAATATGGGGGAAAAAAAGTGTATTTGGGAGTTATTTTGGCTGTGAGAATAGAAACATTTGTGTGACTCAGGATAGTGGACACAGGCAGGAGTCTTGGTTCCCTACACACAAATGTCCATTCCCTCACACAAGGTACTCTGGTAATTCACTGGAAAAGAAGCAAAACAGCCTCCAAACAATCCAAAAGCTCCAGAGATTTCTTTGATCCAGGGGAACATGCAAGTCACTCTTTGGCTTTACAAAACAGTCTGTGCTCCACACGTTTAAATTTCTTCTTTATATGACATGCACTCCTTGGCCCAGGGAGGTGAAGCCAAGAAAATCATCTGTGCTCCAATAAAGGAGAACTCTCCTTCAGGGCACGGGTTGGCTCTGAGAGTGGTAACAGGTGGTTCACAACATTTTTATGGAGTAAGCAAGGTCAGGCCAGGCCATTGGGGAGTGTCAGTGTTGTCACTCTTGATACACATCCCTGCATTGCACCCTCACAGCTCCCCATTTCCAGCACCACAGGCTTCCTTGCCAAAGGCCTCGTCTCGCATGGATGAGGTTTGAGATTCTGGGATAACAAAGCTTGTGATTGACAGCCTAGCCCAGAAATGCCTTAAGAAAAACTGGTTTGAAGATGAAAATGGCTCTTGACTGAAGCATCTAAGCCCTCTTTATGAGCTGCCTGGCAGCTTTTACTTGTGATTTATTTTCCTCATGGGTTCAAGCGAAATAGGAAACACCAAACTGTAGTGGGCTACTTGTAACAACCATACCAGGAGAGGTTTAGAGGTTTTTATAGTTTATGTCAGCTCTCATCCTCCCCACTTACATTTCTGCAGTCATGAAAATAGAAAAAAAAATCCCACAAACACTAATGGAAACAAAAAAAACCCCATTTTTGGTGCTGTTTCATGAATTTCACCACACACAGAGAAGGGGTGACAGAAATTTGAGGAGTGGAACTCCTTCACTTTACCTCGTAACAATCTTGTGCTGAAGGAAGGGAGAAAGGTGCCAAGAAAAAATTTTGGACTGAGATTATGGAAGGAAAGTTTGCAAATACCTACACGTTAGGAAGACAGGAAGGACAGTTTTTAAAACTGAGCTAAGAAAATGGAGAATTACAGCACAATTTGCAAACATGACTTACTATATCCCAAACATCCTCATTGCCTCATAGGTGTAGGAAGGTAATATAATGGTGTGCTTCCCATAATACTTTTTTGTTTTTCACTCTTTATTCTACTGGGAATGAAGTAATAGCAAGCACCTGAATTCATGATCACCACTATAAACTATTCTTGATAAAACTGACAATTCTGGTTATCGAAATAATTTTGCTGCAGAGAAGGAGTAAGGGTTAGCATTGTATGATTGTCAAATTAAATGCTTTGCTTCCCCATTATGAGACTAAAATATGTATGGATTTTTAAGGCTTGTCAGAGGCTTAGATATTATAATATCAGGCTTCAAACAGCTAAGTAGTTCAAGCAGCTGCAGAATTGCCTCACTCTAACATACACTTACAACTGATAAAAATTACTGAATATATAACATAATATATAATAGCTCTTCTTTCTTATCACATCTTAATAAAAGGCTTTGTAGTGGGAAATAGAGTCAGCTCAGCCACACGCTAATCTTATGTCAGTGATAGGGAAAGCTGCTCTCATAATTTTGATCTAAATACTCTGGGACATCATTCTGCTCCAATAAATTTGGTGTGAGCTGCAGCACCATAAGTCAGTGCTTATACA
Organism: Pachycephala philippinensis; assembly: GCA_013397055.1. Classification (NCBI taxonomy): domain Eukaryota; kingdom Metazoa; phylum Chordata; class Aves; order Passeriformes; genus Pachycephala; species Pachycephala philippinensis. Next base: position 167,847 of record VWZT01012171.1, read on the forward strand.
ACCAGTGCCAGGTAAAAGGAAAACGCCAGGACTCCTTCTGTGGCTGCCCCACTGGCTTAGAACTAAAGCTTTTAACATATGCACAAACATCTACGACTCTCTTATTCATTTCTGGGACTCAAACAAGGAAGAAAGAGCAAAACCAGCTCACAGTTTCATTCAACTCATCACAGAACCTGTTTGCAATATATACTTCTGCACAATTAGGCAATTTGAAGTTACTAGCCAAAAAAAAAACCCAACAAAAATAGAAAAAAATTTCCATAGATGTGACTTACTGGTTCTCAATTGGCAGTTCTTAGAAAGAGAACAGCTGAAGGCTGCAAACATTACTGGCCAAAAAACCCCCAAAAAGCTCACAGTGATCAAGTTGTTTTACAGATGAAAAGAAGTTTTATTAGACATGACATGAAACACAGTTGAAGTCATCTCCTCAAGACAGAGAAAGGAACTTTTACAAACATCTAAGTTAGTAAAATTAATTAAATCAGATGGATGATTCCCAAAAAGCCACCTAAACATCTGTCAGGATACAGCACACACTGGGAGTATCTGATCAAACCATGAGACCTAGATTGAGGACCACCTCAAAGCCAAAAGAAGAGTTATTTTACTGTCTAACTTTATACTCCAATGGAATATAACAAAATAAATATTTGCTCTACACACAAAGGTCTGCACTGGGGAACAGATGCCCCTCAGAATCACAGTGTTCTGTAACCTTGAATATGCTTCACTCTACTGACAACCCTGCCAGGACTCTCCATGAACTCAGGTGGTCCCCAAGATAAGGAAGGGTCACAACTTTATTTCCAGAAGGAAATTTCTGACTTTCTGAAAGTGAAAATTTCAGGCTCCTCCAGCAAAAATCAGGTTCATGATCCAGCAGAAAAAGAGCAACCCCAAACCACAGAAAGGACAGCTTTTTACAAAAGAGGCACTGTGTTTAAACGAACTTACAGGAAGAGTGGATGCTTGGAAAGCTTTTCCTGCCTTCAGAGACCAGGTCTGGATCACCTGTGCAGTGCATTTCAGAGTTCATTACTCCATCTGGAAAGCAGCGGTAAAAGAAATCGGGACGCGGTCTACAAAAAACACCATGGATATTAAAAATACAAAAGCTGTAGTAACAAATAAACCTCAGAGTGATTATTACATTCACTGCTAATTACACACATGCAGGTTATTCCTGCCTAGAGTGCTCAGTCTTGCACAGAGCAGTGTAATGACCCCCAAATTTTCACAAACCTTGCTAAAACACCCAGCTCAGAATATCCTCAAAAACACCAAAATCTAAAGCCAGCCTTGATGCTGACATTGAGCAAACCTTTGAGTTTCTTTTGGCCCTGCTGTGAGCTGGACCTGTAGGTTTGACTGGTGTCAGGCTGATCCTGAGCTAACAAATCACATGGAGAAGAAAAGTGAATGATCACAGATCCAGAGACAAGCTGACAGCACAACACTTGGCTTGGAGTGCAGTAAAAATGAGCTTATTCCTGTCTAAAGAAGAGGGCGTATTCTTAATTATTTTAAAACACCCTTCAACTAAAAGTGCCAAGTGCCACTGCTGTCAGGGCATCAGCACTGCAGCAGAGAGAGTTCATCAGAAACCAAACACAAATGCTGCAGAACATCCCAGCAACAGAAGCGGCGCTGGACTCTGTCAAATAGTGGATGAATTCAAGTCAAATGTGTATTTTTCAGCTGAAATTATTCAAAATTTTGATAAACAAAAAGTACCTAAAAACATATTTCCGGGGAGTTTTGTTTGCTAGATTTTTCTGAGCCTTTCATTCAAAATTATGCTTCCCTAAAGAAATGATCGACCCAGAAATCCATTTAGTGCTTAGCTCCCAGGTTTGTTGTGCCATGGATGTTGATGTCACCTGGAAATAGAATATGCTTCTCACAAGATGCAGGTTATACAGAGCCTCAGCTGATTCCTATTTAATCAGACAAGGGGCACTGGCATCCAAACTCCCACATGCTGTGACTCTTCCCGTCAGTGCTGCCAATTTAATGAACTGATCTCAGCTCCCACCATTCCTTTCAAACCCCTCTCTCCTCTGGATCTGCCAGTGAGTCAAACAAACAGCAAAGCACAGGGGCAGGGATTGCTGCCAGCGTGGGGTGTCACAAAATGAAGTTGTACAACACCTGCACTGGGCAAAGGACAGCTCCACAGGGCCCCTCTGACTCCACGTGCTCTGGAGCAGCAGCTCTCTATTTACTGAGATGTGCTGCAGTTGTCAATCTGTCTCCATTTCTCACAACAGCCAAAGCCATCATTTATAACACGACAGGACTTACCTTCCCACTATTAATTTAATAGTATTTGTGCAGACACCATTCAGAGCTAGAGCCAAGGAAACAGCTACAAAACAGAACAAACAAACAAAACAATAATAACCTAAATACCAAGTGATAAATTGCAGCATTACAGCATTTGAATTACAGATTCAAACCTTTACTGGGCTGAAAACTGAATGATCTTTTTTTTCAGCCTACTGTTTTTCTTATTAGCCAGACTAAGGACAGACCTCAGAGCACTGTAATAATCATGACTTACTTTGTTCTTATTTCCCTACACAAAGCCATTTCCACAGGCATAGGTCAAGAAATGGGAAAAAATTAGAGATTGAAGTAAAGTAGGTGTGCAATTTTTTCCTTTTGTAATTTACCAGATTAAACTCTCATGCTCTTTGGGTCAAGCAGAATTCCTGTACAGGCCAATATGTAAGATATACAGATATATCTACACACACATATGTGTATATATATGTGTGATGCAATTAAACACTTCACTTCCAGGCTAAAGTATTGCCTTTTGGCTGAAATTAGAATTGGATGACTTTCTTTATTTCTCTTTCAAAAGGATTTGGATGTTTTGAATAAATATTTCAGTGTCTTCCCCTTACATTTGCTCCCATGATTAACAGATTTTTCTAATAAAATTGGAGAATAAGCAGGAACTGTCATACTAGGTAAGACTTAATCATCTTTTCTATTTGTGCTTGCATGCCAAGTCCCTAGACTTTCCAGAGAACCTCATCTCAAGCCTGTGGAGATCTTTGCCTTGATTTCACTGGCATTTGGATCCTGCAAGTACACACATTTTAGATTAAAACTGATTTAATTTTGCAGTCCACACCGTAGCTCCCTGTTACAAAACAGGAGCCAATGAATTTTATTTCCCATCAGAAAAAAAAATTATCAGGCAAATGTCTGATTTCCAGCAGAACAGTTACAGGAATATAACTTCAATTATGACAGCCACATGAGCTATTTTCTCCTTGGGCTGCTGCCCCAGATGCTGCACTTCAGCAGCACTCATCCTGTCTCCATAAAACCTTTGCCTTAGGATATTACAGATCATAAAAATGTGTTACAGAACCTATTTTTTAAAGTTAAAAAAAAAAAAGTGGGACCTCCATCAAAGCAAAAATAAGGGTTTTCTCAGAATATAACAATAGCTGCCAGCAAAAATAAAAGAACAAGTCAATCCTAGAGACACCCATACTGTTAAAAAAACTCTTCCTCTTTCAACATCTGCATTCACAGTGACCACTCAATCTCGTGCTCTGTTTTTCTCCTCTGTTGTTTTGTCTCAGTTTTTTATGGAAATTGCATGGGGAAATTTTCCACAAAGTCAAATGCAGATGGCCAGCAATGTCACAGCACTACACTCTCTTTTTTAAAAACATATCTGCTTTTGAAGACAGGCAGTAAAATTTAGTCTTTTTGTTGAGCTTTGTCTTGATTGTTCATTGTACACCTGACTGAGCTGTGCCTTCACTGTTGAATATTCCTTACAGTGGCAATCCAGGCATCAAATGACAGTGTGAATGTAAGAGGGTAGAAAAAATTCTATTTGCTCTGCTGTTTTTTCCTTTAAGAAAGATTCATATTGCCCATCTAAAGTCGTATAATCCAGTCAGTGAGAGATTTAGGCACTTCCAGGGGAAGGCTTAAGGGCACCTAAATTAACTCCTCCTTACTCCAGGTGCACTGAATCTCCTTCTTTGTATTAATGGCCATATGAGGGGCAAAGAATTTTCTTTAATCCTTTTAACCTTTTCTCTCTTCTGTGTATCAGGCTTAAAGAAATCCACCTCTTGGGGTACTCCTGATCATTCTTTATGAACATTCTGTGCTAGGTCTCAGCAAATCAGCAAAGGCTCAACACACCTGAAGTGCATTCACATCACCAGAGACTGAATCCTATTCGTGCACAGTGCATTTGAACATAAATAAGCCACAAGAAGTTCCACCTTTATGGCACAAACTGAACAGAACATCAGGGTTGGTGTTTCCTCAGTCTGGGTAGCAAGAGGAATATTGGAGAAGCTGGCAAGTTTTCTCCTAGATTTTATAAAGGGAATCATAACAGAAGGCAAAAAAGCAGAAAAAAAAATAATGTCTTTTTAGAACAAAAAGGTGAGCGTAAGTGATGGAGAAACTGACCCTAAGCTCCTTTCCTTCTTACACAACAGGGAGTGAGGCTCAGAACTGACTGTATTCATTTCTGAATGAAGAGTTATTTGCACTGAATGGACTTGTCAGTAAAATATCACTCTAAGACGTTTCAGAACTTGCAACAAATGATTGGCAGCAGTCAAAACAAACCTAGGATCGTTTCACACTTGTGTGAGAGCAGCTGGAGAAAGAACAATCTATGGGAATGAAGTCTTGTCTAAAAAAATGTTTCCAATTACACAGTGCCATTTATATCCTATCTAGCTAAGGCAAGGCTGAGTAGTGCTTTGATTTTACTGTGTAAGAGACAATAAATTAAAGTGTGAATTAGCCAGTAAAAGAGAATTTCAGATTTATGCATATTTCAAATGTAAGGCCAACAAAAACATTTGCAATTCTTAGTGCTTCAAAGTATCCCTTGCCAGTGAAAGTGCTTTAATCAATATTGGTCCCTGGGAATATCTCTGTGAAAAGGATCTGGGCATGTGTCACTGTAAGATATCAAGAGATAGGCACAGGCAAAATTGGCTGGAACAGCTTAAGACTTACCCTCCCTATTGTCCTCTGCTCGAATTTTCTGCCTACAGCTGTAATTAGACCTCACCCATAGCACAGGCACTGCTGCTCACAGTCCAGGATTAAGTGCACATCTAATTCCATTGAGTTTAGGATTTAACAACAGCTTCTAATTAGAAAAACTGAGCCAAGAGCACAGATTTTGCAATGGGTAACAGTAAATTCCAGGAGAAGATCAAGGAAAACAACGAGAGGAGTAATTTCCTACACTAAGCAGCTGAGTCCCACAAGACTTTCCAGTCAAAGCCTTAATTTAAAGTAGCTGCAAGTATAAATAAGAGGTAAGTAACAGATTGGGTGTGACAGAAAAATATACACCTGAACAGTCTCTCGATGGACTTGTCTTTGCTGATCAAATTCCAGCCCTTGCTGGCTAGATTGTGGAATTAAGGCACAGAATTTGTACACCTAGAAACACAAATAAACCCAAAGGATTGTGTGAGGTGCCTTGAAACTGCACTGAAAACTGCTTTAATGGACTGTAACAGCGACAGGTTTTCTTCAAGGCTTGGACTACACTTGGAATCAATCTCTGAGAGCTATCACACATTTTTCCACCTTGAAGTATGACATACATTACCTAAGAAAGCCTCTTTAATTTCAGTCTTGTCTGTCCGACGGATTATTTTCACCACAAAAATGACTGCAAGTGGCGTGAGGAACGAAATTGCCTGTGAGAGATAACAAATATCATGTGTGAGAGCATCAATTCCTTCTCAGTCCAGCTGATTAATAATTAGCTGCAGCCAGCTCCATTTAAACTGAAAGACTGAATGATCTTTATCAAACTCCTGACCTTAAGCAAAGTGGAACGATTTGTCTTTTGCAACTCCAGGGTGGCGAGCACATTAATATTCCAATACAGCCCTCGGTTATAATTGATTTGTAATTGCCCAGAGCTGCATTTAAAATGTCAGCTTCTCCAATGAAAAACAGTCCAGAAGGTCCACAAAATTCATACACTGATCCATATGGATTTTGTACATTTTTTCCACAGAAGGCAGCCCACCCACCCAGGCTGAGGGCTCAGTAAGACCCTACTCAGCACAACATTCTGCAGCACCAACCTGCTGGATTTTTAAAATACTCCTTATCTTGCTTTTTGTTTTCTTTTCAACTGCCATGCTTGAACACACTGGGAAGATTGTGTCTTTATGGTTCTTTCCTTTACAAGTGTTCGGATGTGGAGCAAGCTGCTTCATTTTGTTCAAACCCAGAAAAACAACAGCTGAGCATCTACAAGTTTAGTCACTGGTTTAACAGAATCTTATTCTGTAATTGTCAGTGCTGGAGGACAGGAATCCTCCTACAAGGAACCTGAAATGGCATCTCTGCCTCAGTGCACACACTTGGTTTCCATAATTAGCACTTTTATTATCACAGAGCAATCTGGGCCATGATGATTCACTGTAAATGTTATCCAAAAAGCATCCCACTGAATGCAGTGTCCAGGCTGTGCTCCCAGGGCAGGTACTCATTGTTTTTCTCCAGAGACACACATCAGTTTGTCCCAAGCACAGCACCAGCAAGTTTCTCATTAGGAGCTTGCCATGGAAACTCTGACTCTGTTCAGCTGGTCCTTCCATCATCTCTTGTGTCTCAGACCTTCATTGCAGAGGTAAAAGGCAATTTGCAGGCAAGGCAGTCCATTTATGCCTCTTGCTGGTTCCAGTCTAAGTTAACCAATTCCTTTCTAGAACCCACCAACCTCTTCACAACCACATTTGGTCAAAAAAAAATCAGAGCCTTTCATTTATTCTCTTAAACAAAAGTGAAAATTACTGGTTGAGGTTTGGGGTTTATTTTTTTTAAACATGGCAAAAATTAAGCTGTAAATGGCACAAGGGGTGCCAGGTCTTAACTAAATCATGCTTTCATTACTGAGGCTGAACAGTGCCTTACTTCTTCAATAGCCCTACTGCCATCAAAACCAGACCAGACTGATATATTACGACAAAAGGCACGTGGCTCAATCTTCTTTTTACACCACAGATTAATCCCAGTCCTCGCTTTACGATTGTAGAATATTTGAGTCGGAAATAGCACAAGAGTACCCTACATTTGTTATTTTGGCTGTGTATCTTGTACCAGATTGCCCTCATCTGCATCTGAAAAATATTATCTAACTCAGTGAACCACGCAGATTAAAGCACACTCTGGAGTCTGTTCCCCTTTCCTACATTTAGGAAGGCAGGCACCAAGTTTTGTGCAAAAAGATTCATTATTTCTACTTAGAATTCCCTTCTAAGCGTGTGTGAGATTCAAATTTGGATGCCAATGCCACGTTACTGCTCCAGAAATGTTCACTTCTCTCTATCCTCATCAACAGCTTAATTTCTGCTTTCAGATGCAGAGTGTGAAATAAAAAAGCTAAAGCAAATCCTAGAATTTCTAGTTTCATTCTTAAAAAAAAAAAAGAATTGCCACCAGGAAGAAAAGGAGAAGAAAAATCTCTGCATTCCAGTACTGAAGAACATGTAGAAATACAGCCAAGGCTGACAGGCTGATAGTGGTGGTTTAATGGAGTCAGAAATCTTTTGAACAAGCAGGAGCAGCAGAAATTATCAACAAAGAATAGCATTCAAGTGGCAGCTTGTTCCAAACCTCTCCTTCATCCATCTTCAGAAATCTGGTAAAACTTCAGATTTCCTCATATTTCACAAGCATGTGAATTTTCCAGGGAGATGAAGAACTATTCATGTTCGTGGTATATTGCTGCTCCTTACGCAAAGGCATTAGCTGGAAGGTGCTTTTTATTCTGCAGCAAAATGGGCACACAAAGAAATCGTGGCTTGTGACAGACTCCTTTTTATTTATTTCCCAAAAAGTTTCTCTTTGGCTCCTACCTAAAACAGACTTGGCAACATTCTAATGAGCAATACTCTCCTCAGACGCATCTCAGCAATGTTTCCTTCTCCAGCAGTGAAATATTCCAGCATTGCCAGGCTTTTGTGAAACATGGATAAAATCTCTGTGGTTTATTATTCATCCTGGCAAGCCAGAGGTGTGCAGAAGTTACAGGGACTCCCGCACACATCCATGCATCCAAGGGAAAGCTGGCAGCTACCTGCACTTCCCAAGACAAGGAATATCCATTGATAGAGAGACAGAACCAGCCTCAGGTCTCGCCAGTTTTTGCTCCCCATGCAGAAGTCAGCTTTGTCTAATTTGGATGTGCATTCACAACATTTCTCTTGAATTCAAGTCTCTCATAGCAGATGAAATAATCCAGCAATTCACAGAGTTTCAGAGATTGCTTTCTGGCAAGCCAGAGCCATATGTTTCAATATCAGAGCACATTAGTGGCAACCAATTCTTTCCATAATGAAAGCTTGTTATCAATGCTAGAGCTGAATTTTTCTTCCTTTAAATTTAAAAAATAAGAAAAATATATAGAAATTACCTATGTTTCTTAATTTAAGAAGCTGTTCACTGTTTAAAACCTGAGCCAGAAAGAGAACACAGGCCATTCAAATGTTACTGACACAGAATTGCCTGAAAGTTCCACCCACCATAAACTTTGCCAAAATCTGGGGCTATGGAAACAGGGGAATATATGATAATTATATCCCAGAATTGTGCTTCCCCGTGCCTACTGCCTAGGGAACAAGAGGATGGACTAATGATTATCCCAACTGGTTTGAAAAATAGTTTCACCACTGCAGCAAAACACTGTACAATAATTCACTCTTGGTTCTTGAACTCTTTGGCTATAAACACAGATCAGAGAAACCATGTAGCAAAGTAATGCTGAGCAAAAGGGAAAATCACACCATTAAACTCAGTCTTTCCCAGCACAACAATTTATTGTTTGGCTTGGGGGTTGTTTTGTTTGTTTGCTTGTTGTTTGATTTTTAGTTTTGGGGTTTTTTTACACAGCTGTCTTCCATTTCAGGAAAAACATATATTTTCATCCATCCAGGCTGAAAAAGTCCATAATAGAGCTGCTTCTTAATGCAATATAAACAAAATGCTTATTGTTTATAAAGGCAAATTTAAAAGTCAGGCCTTCAGCCTCTGTCTTAGAAGGCTGGGATACATGGTCACCTCATATGCAGGAGGCACCTTTAAGCGGATCCTTAATTAAAAATTTATCATAACTGAAGGATTAAGCCTTTATTAAAAAAGCTGAATAGAAATTATATTGCTGATTTGCATTTAATCTGAATTCAAGTTTGAAAAGTAAAACCCTGGCCTCACTGAAGACTCAGGAAAAGTTGAATTTGAGGCAGCTGTTGAAAAGACTGACCTACAATTTTTACAGCCTGAATTATAATTATAATCTCTTAGCATTCCTGTGGTGGTCTGTTTTATTGCACTCTTATAGTTATATATATAGCGATTATTACAATTGTTAATCATTTCTAGTGAAGGTTATCAAAACTATGAAGTTTGATAACCAGATTCAGCCATCCGGCCTGCACGTGCTGAGCAGGGAAGAGCCAGGAGGGCAGCCCTGTGATGTATTTAGTGTTGGCAGAAGCTAAAACAAAGGTTTTTTTCCTTTAGGAGGAAAAAAAAGATTATTCAGAGTCAAGTATCTCAGTGCCTAACACGCCTAAAACAAATTGGATTTCAAAATTTAAGCACTTAACCTTATAAGAGCATGGCAGGGTTCTGTCAGGTCACCCAACCAGCTAATTGAAAAAGCTTCTCTACTCATTTCTCTCACATCCCTCTAAGCTAACACTACTTTCATTCCTAAACTGAAAAATCAACATTCATAAATTCAGTCATCTGATAATGCTGCTTTTTAAAGACTTCCCATAATTTGGCACAATTTGGACAATATTGGTTTGGAAAATAATTGCCTTTAGGATTAAAGGGACATCCTCGACTTGTGAAATATTTCCTGCTGCTTATCCAATGAAAGTGCACCCAGTTTACAGCCATCCAATGACCCACAGGCCTTTAGTACTTACGAACATGAGACGTGTAGGGATGTTGTCTGATTGCACCAAAGGATTTTTGTACAGCCAGATCTCCTCTGGCTGGATCACCCGCTGGAATGGATCCAAAAATTCTGTAAAACTGAAAACAACAGATACAAATTTTTCACAATTTGAAGAGATGACCAAAAACATCCAAAAGAGTTCTGCTGATACAGAAATTCCCCCAAATTTGACTATGAATTATCCTTGCAAGCATGATATTTATTAATAAATTGCTACACTGCCATCCCACCTCACTGCTTTTTAGTAATACAAACTTCATAAATACACCCTTCAGAAAATGGGTTTTAAAAGTCTACACCTTTAAAGTTGTTCTACAACTTTATAAAAGTTCCATAAACACTACTGTGGAGAATAAATTGTCTTCTTTTCTTTTCTTTTGTTTTTCTGGGAAAAGTGTGCAAATAATACCGTGAGATGAAATAAATCAAGTAGCCATTTATTATCAATTTACAATCATGTAATCCAGTCTTTTACCTTCAAGAAATCATATAACAAATATAAAATATAAAATGTTTTTCAAATGTCAAGATTCAGACTTTGAAGCATGACAGCTGTATTTGCAGGATCACAAAGCAAGAGAAAGAGAAAGAAGCAGCCCAGAAAATTTCTTCTACTGATAGAAAAAAGAGATAACTTTAGAGAATATCTCCAAAAGATACTTACTCCTAAAACAGGATGGGCTGTCAAGCTTAAGAAAAATCTAGGTTTACTGGAAATGTTTCATTCTACCAAAACAGTTTTAATTTCATTATTATGTCAATCAGCTCTCTTAAAAAACAAACCAAAACCAAAACCCCAAACAAACTAAAATCCCCCGTGTTCTGTAATTCGGTTATTTTGAAATTAAGAGCATCAAAATAAAACGTTGAGGTTACACTGTTCTAAAGAAAGTAATTTGTGTGGGTATCTTTTGTCATGCACTGACAGCAAAAGCAGGAATTGTGATCTTTGACTGTAGTAGGAAGTTTCAAAAGCTTTCCGTGACTGCCTAAATTGTCTCACTTCATTTAAACCATACTCCTTTTTCCACAGAGTCCTTCAGTGCTCTTTAAGTTTTCTTGGCTTTGAATTAGTATCAGACAACCTGGGAAGTTTGGCCTTTGCTTCACACTGCTCATTTCAGCTCTGGTTTATTAGGACTGGAGGAATGGCTGCTGAGGGAAGACTCAGGGACCAGTTTTCTGCAGATTGCTCCCACCTAATTGTCGCTGCTCTGGGTTCTCTTTGCCTCAGTCTCAGGAGTTCTTTTCTTCTGGAGTTTACATTAAAAGACAGGAGACGCTGAGTTGTTCTTCTAATTTGATGTTTATTAATTCTTGCCTAAGGCACGGCTGCACGGGATGTGCCCTCTAGATGTAAGGTGTAAAAGATGGCTGCGGGTTCTGACTTCCAAGGCCTTTTGAAGCCCAAAATATCCAATTATCAAATGCCAACTAATTTATTTTTACTTATAATCTAGTAACCATTCATCTGCAAGCCGCATTGTGGAATTTTTACACCAATACTTAAAAACCTATGTTTGTGAAGAAGGAAGGACAAAAAAGAAGAAGAAACCAACACCCAAACCCTCCATCTTGTTACTAAATCCCATAAACCTAATTTTCTATATCTCTACATGTTTCACCCAGTGACAGAACAAATTTCTTTTTAACTACACAGCAACAACTTCAGTGCTATCATATAATAAAGGGAGTTTTTTCCAAGGTCTCAGATCAAATGCAGTGTGTCGCTGGGGGTCAAAATCAGAACTCAGGGTTCCAACACCTAATAAGCCCATGGAGCCAGAACTCAGAGATGGAGCAGCCCAAAGCTTTTTTTACTGTAAATTTACCAAAGCCTAAGGTTTTAAACCTCTCCAAACCCAGGTTTTGTGCCAGTAGCAGGAACGTCGAGTGACTTTGTAAAGAGAAAAAGCCCAAAGCAATTTGTAGAGCAGAGTAAAATTAAACCGTACTCACATATGCAGCCCTCCCCAGGGAAGACAAGCCCTCAAACAGAGCTAGGTCAGCAATTTCCTAAACAACAGCAAACCACATCTGCTCATGGCACAGGGCTTGGAACCAGGTGGTCTTGAAAGGTCTCTTCCAACCCAAAGCATTCTCTGAACCTTGGAAAAAACTCCCTTTATTATATGATAGCACTGAAGTTGTTGCTGTGTAGTTAAAAAGAAATTTGTTATGTCACTGGGTGAAATATGTAGAGATATAGAAAATTAGCTGAGCACACTCAGACTCCCTCTAGACAGAACATTCAAAAGAGCCCAAGTGACCTCTTCTTCCTCTCCTTTCCTAAAGGAAAACAACAAAACTTAAGGACCAAAAAAGGTCAAACACAGTCTTGTCACTTTTAACAGTATTTATGTTTCCCATCCTGGCCTACATGGACAACAAGATTGTTCTGGAAGCTTAAGGAGTCTGCTTTTGCAAGGGGAATATTTATTGTTATATCCAGCTTCTCCCAGCCCAGAGCCTGAGCCTGCTCTCCCAAGAAGGTGAACTTCAGAAGTGTCAAAACAATTCGTTCCAGTGTTTTCAAAATGAAAGCAAAGCTTTTTTCGAGTTTAAAAGGCAATGGCTTGTGCACGACATGAAAGTGGGAAATGTTTCTAAAGAAGAACAGTTCCAGGTAATATATCACCCACATGAAAAATTCATTTTACGGTTTTCAACCGGAAAAATAAAGGTCAACTCCCAGACAATGCGAGCAGGTTTGGTTCCAAATTTCAACTAAGAGAGAGTCCTAAAGTATATTTTTTGAAGCATTTCTGGTAACTGCAGAGAGCAAACAACACACAAACATTTGTGCTTCAAGATGATCACAATGTATCTGTGCACCAGTGCACTTCTGGAAAATTTGTCACATTGGATCAGAAATTTAATTAATTGGACGTTAAGACATTTGACATTATGAAGAAATGCCAACAGAGTCAAAGGTTTGGGGCTCTTCTTGATCTTTTGTTTCCTGCCCCTCGTGATGCAAGAAAGCTAAAATTATAGTTGTTTAAGTCTGAGAAATTAAAAAAAAAATCAAACTCAGTTCTCACAGGAAACACATTATGACACTGCAGATACACACTGTCACAAGATTTAATGCCTTTAAGAGCATAACAACACATGCTAAAGAGATGAAAATATAATAAATAACATAAATAGTATCTGATTTCAGATGAGGACTGATTTTCTGATTAATACATACTCACCTGTACTCATATTAAGAATGAGTAATTTCAGCAAATCTATCAGTGACTGCAATCATTATTATTTTATGCAAGAGCAGCAGTTTTGTATCCACTACATATTACATCTGATTATGTATTCATTTATTTCTTTGGCTTGTGTTCTGATGTCTTCCCAAAACTGTGATCAAATTTAGTGCAACATAATGCAAAAAAAAGAAAAAAAAAAGAAAAAAAAAAGAAAAAAAAAGTTTTCTGAAACTGGGCAAAATAATTTCAAACGCACTGTTGAAGGAGAAAAAAAAAGCTGCAGAAGGCAGCAGATGTCTCTGAGAACAATACAGAAATAGAAAGTAAACAGTTAAAGGAAAGTGACTGTAAAAAAAGAAATCACTTTTTTTTTTATATCTTCCGAAAGAGCTCAACTGCTAATTAAATTTTTATGCCAAGACTCATAAGAGAACAATTCTCTTCTTTTTTGAAGCATCACCGATGGGTGACTGGATATGAGATTTCACTAGCTGGAAGGCAATTCCCTTTGTACTCTATTAAACAATCATGAGGACACACTGGTTTCTGAGCTGCCTGACACTTGGTGATTTATGCTCCTTTGTCCCAACCAAAAGTACAGTCTATCACTGCTCATAAGTCAGCACAAGCTTGTTTAAAGGACTGGATGTTATTAGAAATGAATGCAGTCCTTGGATAAAGAAAACTGGTTTTGATCATTTTGTGTTACGGCCCAAAGTACAGCCTCAGTCCCTTGGCAGCAGGTGGGCAAAAAAAGCTTCCTTTGTTTTAGTACAGAAAGATTTAGTCTTGGCTTTTTGGTGTTACGTTTTCTTCATTTTTACATTTTTAACAGCTTAGCAAGCAAGATTTCAAACACTTCAGCCTGATGATATGAATTTAAGGCACAAAAGGACTTCCATTAACTTCGAGAGCCTTTAACTGTGACTTTCAAAGCAGCCCAAGGGAAACAGGAGCCCGAATTCCATTAAAAACATCAGTGAGCAACAGGTGCCCCAGTCCCTGGGGTTGCTTTGGCCATGCCAACACTGCTTCTTACAGCTCCACACTGAGTAAAAACACTGCTCTTTTCCGAGGACACGAGCGCTCCGAGGTACATTAACTTCATTTCCATTTCACAGCGTGCAGCCCTTCAGGATCATTTCGAGCCAGCACCACATCACAGCCAGAGCCAGGTAACAGCACACTGAAAGCAGTTTTGTGATGGCATGGACTAATAACTCGGGTTATCTTTTTATGAAACCATTCACTGATAGTGAAGGAATCACACAGAGCATGAATATCCTCACAGAGGTTTGGACCTGAGCTTCCAGCGTGGTTTCCATCTCCCATAAGTCGCAGCAGGACTTTGTTTAGCTCCTCACCTTATGGTTTCCACCACTGCCTGGCCCTCAGCTGCACGAATCACACTGCAAGGGTAAAATTTGCTTCCAGGTCCTGAGCACCAACTAAAGGGTGGGTGGTTGGTTGCCAGGAGAGGGGGGAAACTGGGGATTTTTGCCTTTTACTTTTTCTCTTTTACTTTTTCTTGCAGACAAAGCTTGTCCCAAATACCAAGTGAGAATAACTGAGAGGACAGAGCAGTACACATGGAATGACAAAGCACCTGGAGACAATGATCATGAACTTGTGATTGTGATTCCCAGACTTTCACCCCAGATACCTAATAGATGACCCTCCTCTTTTCTAAGCTTCATCTGTTGATAAGCAGATTTTATCCTCCAATGGCTCTGTCTGCAAGTCCCCATTGGGGCAAACAAAGAAAAGATAGCAGATGTTCACGAACTTCTCTTAGAAATCACCTCTGAGGGCTTGTGGAGAAAAAATTGGGCTCTGACCACCACTCCCTGCCTGCAGAGCTCTGTGTGAGCAAGCACTGCTGCCTCTCCCAAAAACACAGGTTAACTGTGGCTGTGCTGTTGCAACTCCATTTTCCATGTTTTTACATGGATATTTCTTCTCGTATTCCCCAACTAGGTCCCAAATCTAGCAGTAAAAGCTTGTCTAGAGTAGCTGCCGTGTTAAATTGCACAATCAGTTGTTCTGCAAGGTTGTGAGTGGTGTCAGTGGAGCTGAAGTTGGTGATAGTTGCCCTAATTAGAGTTTGTGCACAATTCATAACTCACTGAGGGATTCCCAGCCCCAACACTTTGAATGAAGGGCCATAAAGGAGAACACATTGTCTCCCCATGTGGAGATAAGAAAATTGTATTCTGAAACACAGGACTTGCTTTAGGGGCTTCCCAGGAGTGGTCCAGGCTAAAAGAGAAGGAGGCCAGAGTTTAGACCAGCCAGGCACATTGCATTAAACACTGTTTGTTCACATCATCTTGGCTCACATTGGAATTCAAGACTTCAACTCAGCCTTTCTGAAACACACTAATAGTGGGGAAAGCATTCATGTCGTGTTACTTGATCTACCTGGAGAGAATAACTTATTCTCAGGCCATGAGAAAACCTAGGCTTGTTTACTGCCTACAGATAATATTATGGAAAAAAAATCCATAACGTCTTGGTGGTTATTTTACAAACTCCTGCAAAACCAGACAAAATCTGAAAAGCTTGCAGTGGTCTGTGGCTGGCATGTAAAATTAACAAAACTGAAGCAGAGGGGATAGTGATGAGGGGAGATAAGAAGCAATGCCTGTGGTTTATCACCACGATTCTGCTCTCCACGGAGCTGGAGCAGTTCAGGCTCTGAAATGCTGCTGCCTGTGTGTATCAGCACAATGAGATAGCTTTTTGCCAGCTCAGAGGTTAGCACGAACAGAGAGATCTGAGCCATTCAATATCTAAAATAACCTGGGAAATCCACAGCTCCTCAGCCACCAAGAAGGTTACAAAAAATATGGCCAGGACTCAATTATGAATGATAAGCAAGGAAGAAGCTGGCACGAATTAAAAATACAACTTCAATGATAAAAAATGTGATAGAAGAAGAAACATTCCCTGTAGTTAAGGCACAACACTGGGTGTCAAGAGATTTGATGTTTCCTGATGCGGTTTTACAAAGCAAGGTAGAGATACCACTCCAGTATCAGTATCAAAGTAACTCCTAATGCTGCAGTTTGTTTATGAACTGGACTGGTACCTACATGTGCCAAGTATGCATTGCTGAAAAACACCCAGGGAGGAGAGCAACAGCTTCAACTCCTCCACAGAAATCAAAAGGAAAGAGCTGATTTAAAATATATATCAGAATTTATATTGCAATAGGTACTGAATGCAAAAGAAGCATCGGAATAGAAGCTAATGTTTTATTGGTTCTTCACAGGCTTCTTTTAATATCATTTTTTGACTGCACTAAAACCAGTTCAGTGCTGTACACTCACACTGACACAGAAGCACCAGTATCCATAAATTATCTCTATACCTCTTTAACAGCTAAAAACTTTTTATTTCCCAGTACAATGCCATGCAGTGTATACACCTACTATTTCTGATTAACAGTGTGTAATCCCCATAGAGAGATTTACTGGGACTGGTAAAGACAAAGGGCAAGGGCAGTGTTTTTGGGGGTTTTTATTTAATGTCACTGGCCAGCAGAAGATTGGTTCTTGAAGATAGTTTTGGCTTCAGATGCGTCAGTATGACTTGACGGAAAATATTTCTGAATAGTTTAAATTAGCTAGCAATTTCAGTGTGACATTTAATTAGCACATATGCCTCCATTAGCCCTTCAGATATATGAGAAATCATTTTGATTTAGTAAAGACTGAAAATAAATTTTGATGCAGTTTTAAAATACACACATATTACCACAGCTGTCATATTTCCCTGAAGTGCTGAAAAAGGAGAGTTTCTGGTATTTTTCTTCAACCTTATTGATAGGTTTCCCAGATTTGCCTCACAAATCCACTGATTTTACAGATATATATCAGGGTATAACTCCATCCAAAGATGAATGGCCACTCTCTGTACTCTCCTCCTTGCAGCCAATGTTGCACCCAGCAAGGAGGCAAAAGCTGTGGAGCCTGGGCTCAGTTAAAAGCTCAGATCTCGAACTAAAAACAATACAGATTCACAACAGGGGTCCTGCAGCTTACGAAATCACATATAGATGAGATATATACTTAGAATACCTAATATGAAAGAGCAAACCAACAATCTTTTCACTGTGCTGAAACAGAAAGAACAGCCTGGGGTGGTGTTTCAGAACCTAATGTTAGTTTTCTTTGCACTTAAATTATATTGTTGCTGTTTTTTCAGTCCCTGGCATTTGAAATCTCTCTAAGTAAACAACTTCCTTCCTGTGACATAATTTAAAGCTAAGAGGAAAGGGAAAGGATTATCTGAGCATGCATGAACAGCACAAGAGCAAAGAGTTAGCACGGCCAGGGAGTTCTTGTGCACCTGAAAGATTCCAAAAACTTCCAGTCCATGCACTCTCCTTGTTAGGGGCTGAGCCTTTGATAGCAAGTAGAACTAATTATCACTGAGAATCATTATTGCCACTGTGAAGTGACGGGATCTAGAAAACTCCCATTCTGTGGGAATAAAATGGGTTTCCAGACCTTAAACTACTCAATTAGCTCTGATACAGCCTTTTCACCATCATACATTCCTCACAGAAGTGGAATATTTGGAAATGAACAAGTGGAAAGAAGAAAGAGGGAGCAGTTGGTCATGCTGCATTGCAGCTGTGATCAGAAGAGCAGGAGACAAGAGTGACTGTACTGAACCATGAAAAATATCCCACCGCAAAACTAGTCCAAGTCACATATTTTGGCTTGGTTTTAATTTTTGCAGCTTTCTCTGACCAAATATTGAAAGCGATCTTTGCGACTTTGCTTTCTGGTCAGCAGAATATAAAATAAACTGTTCTGAAACAAAAACAACTTTGTTTTGGCATTTAGCTGCTCCTGGGGTGAAAGAGCCACTCGGTGCTTGTGATCCCTGCTCACAGGGAGCAGTGCTGCCCTTGGAAAAACACAGCAAGGAGGTCAGAGCTGCTGCCTATTGAGTCAAGGTGCAACTCTTCAGGCTATCCAGAAATGTACCAGAAGTAATAAACAGTGGTAGTTTTACAGAAATAACCACTATCATCCAAGTGAAAATTACTGGCTCCTGCTTTCATGGAATTAACTCTCATTTTATTTACTAAAAAAATTATTTATGGTAGTAATTGTTGCCTCTATCCTCTATTTTTATTAAATATACCCTATGATACAAGATACTTCACAAAAGCCATTTTAATGTGTGTTTGGGGAGGAGAAAGTAGAGGGAAATGAAATCATGGGTTCTGCTGCCATTAGAAGTGTCAAAGCTGGCAGCTGTACATTATCCTAAAGTGAAAAACAGAATTCGTATTAAAGGCTTAAATTAACTAAGCACATGTCTGAATAATGAACCCAAACACACCACAGACAGTCAGAATTTTCCTCTTGATGTTTTTAATGCTTATTTTGATTACATCTCAAACTGCTTTCAGTCAAACAACTCTCCACAGTTCCCTGCACAACTACACAGCTTCACAGCAATTTGATTGAGCTGAGTCTGGTAAAGTTTCTTTTTTTTTTCCATATCTGCATGTCACACAGTATTGATCATGTTTGGACCTGAAATGAAAGTTGGGATAAACTCCCAACCACGCTGAGTTTGTCTTAGTGACAAAAGCTCCCCTTCTCAGTTATCTCTGTCCCTACCTCACCTCTCCTCCTAATGATATTCCCAATAAAATCCAACTATATTAAAATCACTCAGTCCAAAAACAGTAATATGAGAACTACATGTGCCAGAGTATCAGTAATGATTAAAAAAAATAATAATAATAAGAGAAGAAGATCTAATAATGGGGAATGGGAACATCACTTTCTGCACTTTGCAGCACTCACTGAGGTCCAATAGCAATAGTTACACTCCTGGAAAGCACCTTGGCCACAGATGAGCGCAGTTATTGATGGCCTCAAAAAGGGCTGGGAGAGCACAGACAGGCTATTAGAGCTGTTCTCCCATTAGTGAGAATTGGCAGCTAATGAAAATATAATGTTTTATATCAGGTGACACTCCCCTCTGTTGTTCTCCATTTGCAAGGCTCCACAACACTTGGCAGGGAGCCACAAACTCCTCAGAGCTGGAACATTTCTGAGCTAGCATTTACACCTCCATTACACATGCTAAAGATGTAGTAAAATTTCTCCCCCAACACAGGCTAAAACGTCAGATTGCAGAGTAAAACATCTCACCTCATCTAGGTTTTCATTCTTCCCACAACCTGGTTAGTGCAGAATATTTAGCACACAAACTTTGGCAGGGCACTGACTTGCAGAAGGGACCACCGGCTTCTGCTCAGTGATTGCTGAAGTATTCCCCAAGTACTTTCAAATTGGTACTTCCATTTCCTTTGCTGCCCATCAAGATGAGTCAAAAAACTCTCACAAGAAATTTCTCTTTAATGTCTTGAAACTTTTACCCACACACTGGGACACCCTCAGACAATATAAACTTCAGTCCACTGGGCTGATTGGTGCCAGCTCACAGGACCACCCAGTCTGTCTCCTCACAGCAAAGCAAAACTAGATGTAAAATACTCCTAAAACACTTCAGTGTAATTTGCATTTTAAAACTTCCATTGGTGGAGGTTCTACCTATCCTCGGGCAGTCTATCGCAGTGCTCAGAGATCTTAAAATTAGAATATATTTTCCCATACTCAACCTAAGTTTGCCTTGCCACAAGTTTAAAAATCTTTCCTTGCTGTCTAATTCCCAGAGGAAGTGAAGAGCAGCTTGTTGTCTTCAACCATCTCAAAGGAGCTGCTTACCTGTGCAGATCACTGCCACATCTCCTCAGATTTCCAGATTAAACAGCTGAATTATTTCTACCTTTTCCAGAAAAAAAAAAAAAAAAAAGTTTTCTATACCTCTCTCACAATCTTCCTCACTCCTCCTCCCAGCTCTCTGGAATTCACCTGAATAATTAATCTCAATCATCCACTTACTATGAAAACACCAGTTGTAAACCTTGTTACCTACCCTAGAGTAAAACAATTCCCATTTATTGCATTCGTATGCAATTTTAATTAAAATTCAGTGGTATTTTAACAAGGAAAATATTTAGCCATTCAGATAGTAAAACTAGAAGTGTTTTGTAACGCAGAGAAACAAACAAATACCATACCCAGTGACTGCAGCAATCTGATTTAAAATGAAGAAACATTCCCAATCTCATTTTCTACAGAATCATATCAATCAATCACAGAGTTTCTTACACAGCAACGACTTGTGGCCCAATGATGACAATTTTAACATTTAAAGGCAAGGGAAAAATGTGAATGGGAGGTACTTTAACACCCATATGGTCATGAAAAGCGTAGTTCAAGTGCTACAGCTGATGACAACTTTCTCTCTTCCATGCAGACAACACAATTGGATCTACTGTGGAGCAGCTGTTCTGATCCAGAAATGAGTGAAGCTTTCCTCAACCATCCCAGACCAAATCCCTGCTGTTCATTAGTGGATCACAACCAACACTTTAATTAGGGACTTTAATTAGTGAGTGTTGCCTTTAGCTTTCTGTCCTTGTCCAATAACCCTTGCCAATGTGGATGCAGCACCCAGACATCCCCTGTTCATTACCAGCACAGTCCTTACTACACAAAGAAGTTACAAGACACACTAAACATTGTCCTTAATTCATTTTTAGCATCAATAATTCTGCCAGCTATTTCCAAGTACTGACTTTTCAAAGTCACTGACAGATTGGGAGACCATAAAGATCTTGATTTACTGTGCCAGATATGAGTACATTCTCAGCAGTAAGACTATAATTTTTATTAAATTCTTTCCCATAAGAATCACAGTTGTGCCCGATCTTGACTGTGCTTAGCTCAAAGTATAAGAATCAATTTATTAAAGAAACATTTTCCCCCCAGGAACCCTATCAGTCTTAGCAGCATTCTCACTATAAAACATCCTCAATCAGGCTAGAAGCAAATAAACACAAAGTGCCAAAGTCTGTGAGTAAATGGGATTCAACAACAAGATTCAACAAGAGACACAAAGTCACCATTTACTCCTCAAAAAATCTGGAGCAGATGCTTTGGCATTTACAATAACATCCTCTTTTAGCATGTATTCAGCTGTGAGTTTAGCCATGGAGATCAGCTGTAAACCCTATCCTATCAGCAGGACAATTAGAATTCCTGCCATTAAATCCCCTTCCCTCTTCCCATCCTTTCACTTCCTCTTTCCCGCAGACTCAGGGGGAAATAGTTCAGTTCCACAATCTAGAAGTATTGATACAAAAGTCTGTAAACAGTCTGTCTCATGCACAGACCACAGTCTGCACAAAAAGACAATTTATCCTGGATAACTGTTATCAAAGGCAGTAAAATTGAACCCTATTTCAATAAATATAATACAAAAGCAACGCAATTGGAAGCTTCAACTAAGTGAAACACCAAGCAGCCAAACACCAGGATGACACCGAGTGGATGCTGCTTCATCACTCTCCCCCTCAGCTGGATGGGGGAGAGAAAATAAACTGAAAGGCCTCTGGGTTGAGATAGAACAGGCAGAGATCACTCAGCAGTTACTGTCACGGGCAAAACAGACTTGACTGAGAGAAATTAGTCTAATCACGGTACGAAAATGAGAAAATCTAAACCTTAAAACAGCTTTCCCCCACCCCTCTCTTCTCCCCAGGATTAACTTTGATTGAAACTGCTACCAAAACCTGGCCATAAAACCCAGTACAGTACCAAGTGTCCCCAGGAGCTCCCTGATAATTCACACACATCAGGACAGGCACACGGTCATTTTGTTGTGTGCTTCATATGACACCAGGTATAATTGGTATTTAGGTATTTATTTTGCTCTCACAGTAACCTGGCAAGGACACAGGGCCGAGCAAAGTTAAAATTCAGGTTGCTCTGTGATATATCAGGGAGTTACAGGAGCTCCACATCATTCTAGCTCTCCCATCGCTTTAAAGGTGTGATGGACTCTGCTGAGCGCTGGAACAAGTCTGCTGCTCAATATGCAACCTCTGATATGTGTCCTCAGATCCTAAGCACCAGAGAGGCTCTTTTCTACAGCAGGTCTTCCCCTTAGCTCTTCATTAACCCCACTCAGTGAATTAGACTTCAACCTGCACCACAAAACAAGTCTTTCCCTCACTTTAATAACATGTAAATTACGGTTTACAACCACGCACCTATTTTTAAACAGGTTAGCAAACACGATGATATTCTCGTTTCCTTTCATCACTACTATTTGTGAAACTAGCACTGAAAAAGCTCCAAGAATGTTCAATGGGTTTGGCTGCCTCATGACAAAGAATTTATCACTTAACTGAAGGAAGGGTGAGAAAAAAGATTGTCCTTGTTTTCTTGACGAGAAATTAGGGAACACAGAAATGAAGTCCAAGACTCTTAGGATCAGAAGCCAAAAATCAGGTTCCAAACAATTTCAGAATTACGGGATATTCGACTCGAGAACAGAGGACACAAAACCACTAAGAAGCGGCCAAATATCTTCTTTGAAACATCCAACTAGAGAGCCAAGGCTTAAAAGGTGCTTTGAATTCTTGGTCCAACTGATTTGTGTAAATTCACAGCGTTTGAGTCAGAGCGAGAAAATAAATCTTAATGTCTCAATCTGGTGATTTCTTCTCAATACCACCTTGCTTTTGTTACCTACACAGCTCTGACAGCTCACAATTCTCAGCTCTATCCTCCAAAAATCCCGTCCATATGAGAGAGAAAAGGCAAACACAATCTGGGAGAAGAGCAATGCAAAAGTGCAGCACTGTAGAATTTCCTCAAGTAATTGATTTTCTGTCTGTGTTAACAAGACAATACACAGTATCATTTATAAAGGCAACACATGCAGGATATCCAGAAGACAACATCCCGTGACAAAGAAAGCTACTTGAAAGAGCTTTCCACACCAAATTATGTCATGCATATTCATAACTTGATTAAAATATTAATACTGTAAACTTGTAAGGAACACAACACACACAGAAACAGCTTTTATTTACTTTCGCCAGAAACTGAACATGACACACACACAAAAGATGTCAGCATTAGTCATTGCTGTAAACTCACACGTGTGCAATATATATCTGTATATTAGCCTGCAGATAAACATTTATTCCCCAGGGAGGCTGCTAATGAGGCTGTGCTGTGGGGAAGATATCCAATTACTCCGAACGACATTTATATTTTAATCACATCGCGTGCACTGAAGAGCTCAAGGTTTGATGAAGCAATCCTTGAAAGACTTTGCCTTTTTAATCAATTAGCTCTCTAAACATCAGTGATGTGCTGTTGACAAGTCATTGGGTTAAATATACTACAACACACACAAATCCTCTCTTCCTGCCAAGAGGCAGTGGTGTGGTCTTCTAAAACTTCTCAAACAGGTGCAAGAAGTTTTCCTTGTAGAAGACACCTAAAACAGAACACTAAGAAATAAAGACACCCCTCAGACTCATTCTGAGCTACCACTCTGTGAATTCTTTTTTGGACAGATGAAAAACTTTGTTTTAAGGGCATCACTCCTGTGTAAAACTATCAGACTTGCTCACAAATCCTCTTATAATTGGCTTATCTGAATAAAACCAAGTCAGACAAAACAATTTGCTTTCTTCAAGCAGCCTGTAAGTGACAAATGCCTCTGCACACATGGAGATGAAAGTCTGGTCACTTTTAACATGTCTGAGCATTAATCAAGCATTTTAAGATTCTCCAAGTCATAGAAATAAGTTCAAAAATGAAGGAAAACAGAGATGCAAGACCCTAATTCAATCATTCTTCAAATTAGCATTGGATTTTTCCTGTAAACAGAGCAAATCCTCATAGTTATACCAAGCAATAGACGATTTCTACTTCTGACAGCTTACATGAAAAACCTCACTATAAAAATAAAACTCAGTTCTGTACTCACAAATATTTCTTAAGAAATAAAAACCGAAACAAAAAAATGAGGTGAGAACTGATTAAAGTCAAGATTTGATTGGAAAATATTTGAAACTGCATAATGTAATAGTCAAATTATAGCGTGAGAATTTTCTTCACCTTGGAAGTGACAAACCACCCGTGTTCCATCAGGTCAGTTCAGCCCAATCAAAAGGTGCAAAGATATATACTTGAAAACGAGAAATTAATTTGTTAATGTTAAGGAGAAACTGTGGAGAAACTGTGGAGCAGAACAGAAATATCACTATCCTTGCAGTTTGTAACTTGCAGTTTGTAACTTGCAGCTTGAGAGCTATTTTGCTGAAGGTACTCAAAGAATACCTATTTACCCTTGCAGTAAAGTGTGTATTAAGCATATTTTTTACTGCAACCACCTGTTTTCGGGTTTTGACTCTTTGTTGTTTGGGGTCTGTTTTTTTCTTTTTTTTTATTGACTCCTGCTTCTCAATTTCAGGCAGACACAGTCCTTCTAATAAATCTCTTCTAACTAATCCCTCCTTCAATACCTCTAAATCCTGAGGGTTAAAACGCCCTTTAGCACAGATCTCTGTAAAGGCAGAGAAGCTTGAGTTGCTAAATTTCAATACCTAATCCGGTCTTTAATGGCTAAGTGAGCTCTCAGCAACTGCCAAGAACACAACACCTAGAACTGAGTCAGTTGTTATCATTATCCTCCCTAAATGGCTGTTGAATTCAACCAAATCAATACTGAGCCATCAAAATGTGCATTGCTTCTAAGGGCGCCCATTTGCAGGGTAGAAGAGATCTTATATAACAAGTACAGGTTTCTGCCTTTGATGGAATGACTGACGTTGATAATTATGGCAACTGGAGGAAAAAAATTGCCAGTCTTAAACATAGAAGACATGGTTGTTCTTGCTGTAAAATAGATTCAGATTGGCAATACATTCAATTTCAGCAATCATCAACAGAAGTTTTCACACCTCCATTTTTATGAAATGACATTTATTACCAAGCAAAGCTCCAACGTGGAATATGGACCTTTTTCTTTTACATTCCATGGCACAAAATGTGCCAGTTTATTGCTGTGAGTGATATGAACTGTTAGAATGAGGCTCAAAGACATCTGGGAGGCACAGATGGTTCAGGACTCACAAATAGCTGTGGAACCATTACCTTCAAGGTCAGGCTTCTGACACTACGAGGGTTGGTAATGACCCAAAGCCATCAAGACCTTTACAGAAAGAACTCCTTCTCTTCTGTCCAGTTCCTCGTGTCCTGGCACTCACAACAGAGATGAGCTCAGACCCAGCCTCAACTCATTTCTGTTAATGGCATTCCTTTCCAAGGGAGATGGAACCTGTACAGCCTTTTCATTCCTAGAAATCTCTTCTGCAGTAGAGCTCAAGTTGCTGCTGCCCGGATTCCACTCCCAGGGCTTCCAAATTCACCAGTGAACGTTCATTCCTGAAAAGACAGTCCACTGAACTCAGTGCTCCATAAAAATCCTTGCACTGGCTGTCTATAAAACCACAGGAAACAGAGTGTTTAAACCTCTGCAACCTACAAGTTTCAAAATGTGAGTAATTGCCACTTTAGGAAACTGAGAGAACTACTGAATACTGTTGCAATAGCAAAGGATTCTTTTGGTGCTGAGATTATCTCAATATAAAAGCTCTTCTTTTGGTCTACCTAGGGATTGTATTCTTGCAACCATTACAAGCAAATAAAGTGCAGCTCTTCATGAAACTAAACACCGACCTGAATTTGGAGCACCACTGTGCCCAGTACTTTCAGATGTCAATAAATGCTCTGAATGACCTATTGAAATATCAGAATTATTCCCCAGAATCCCAACGAGGCAGGAGCTGAGCTACGTGAAAATATGAGAAGTTCTTCCATTTGCCATTATGGTGAGTCCACCAAGAGCTTTTCTGTTAGCCACCCCTCCTCAGTGAATTTTGGAACCACTGACAGAGCAGAGAAAATTACAGAATCTTTTAGAGAGGAAATAAAGGCAGAAGGGAAGCACAACTAAGAAATGACTAATTCTGATGGGTCATGATTTACACATCATAGTAATAAGCTACATGAAGAGATCTCTTACAGGGGTGGTGTAGGTGATGAATTACACACACAATCATAAAGATGAGAAAGGTTCTGATGTAGCATCAGCTTCTGAGGTCTTTGCTCACCCTGTAGCTCCACATATTCCAGAAAGGAGCTCTGTTGACAGGAACAGGTCTACTTTCAAAGTGAGATGCATCTGAACTGACAGATATAAAAGGTACCTCACAGGGGTTTGTTGCAAATCAAAAGATTTGCATCAATATTCAAGAGAAATGAGCATCGAGGAAAAAATCAAACACAAGTAAATTAGACAAGTTATTAATTAATCATGAGAGATACAGAAAGGACTCATCAAAGCATTCAGATTCACCTCTAAGTCAATATCACAGCTTAACAGATGTCCCATGCTGCCTGCACCTGTGACCAACAGCATCCATCCTCAGGAAAACAAACGAGCAAACAGCAAAATCTGATCCCGTTTCTGTGATGCTCCTGAGAGATCACAAAGCCTGAGAACACTCATCTTTAAACATTAAGCAATGGAAACGCAAACTTTATATAGAGTGGAACTTTTCATTGTTCAAATGTATTCAGACCACAAAGTGCCTGAAAGAAAGAAATGAATACAGCCCTGAAAGGAAAGGGCTGAAATACACAAAGCAAAATAATGCACAACTGCTTTCTCTTAAAAACAAAAAAAGGCAAAGAGAATGCTCCTGCAGTGATAGATGCACATCTTTCAACAGCCACATTTTCATGACTTTCCTCCCTGCCAACAGCGTGCGGAGCAGCTTCCCAAACCTGCTCTCACAGTTCCACCTCAGCTCAGCCCCGGTCCGTGCTCAGCCCCAGCACCGGCGCTGCAGCTCCGCGGCCCCGGGGCTCCCGCGCTGCCAGAACCAGCTGTGGAGGCGCATTCCCAGCCCCGGCAGGTGACACTTCACCCCACAAACTACAGCCGGTCCGACGAAACCACCAGCACCTGTCAGGCTGCATTGTTTTGGCTGGCCGTTTTTGGACACTTCTCTCACAAACAGCAGCTTCTCCGAGAGAAAAAACCCCCTCAGCTCTTCGGCAAAACCCCGCGCCTGGGAGAGCTCCCGCAGCGACTCAACCCGGGGAAGTATTCCACCGCCGAGCATCCCGGAGAGGGGACCGGCGGCAGCTGCCGCTCGCTCGGGCATCCGGAGGGGGCTGCCCCGGCGGGGGTCCCCTGACCACCGGAGCCCACGGGGCGAGCTCAGCACCTCCATCCCACACCTCCACCCCGTACCTCCGCCCCGAACCCCCGGCCAGATGCGAGCGGGACTCGGCTGCCAGAGCGGCAGCGGAGCAAAGTTGCCGCGGTGCCGCCGGAGCCTTTGGCTGCCGCTGCCCGGCGCTACTCACACGAAGACCCCGAAGAGCAGCACCCGTATGCCGATCTCGATCGCCAGCTCCCGCATGGTGGGTCCCGGCGCTCCCGCAGCCCCTCGGCGCCGCCTCTCATGCCCGGGGGCAGCGGGGCCGCCTCACG